>JAPDEQ010000073.1:0-149273 GCA_027569205.1 Aspergillus kassunensis | reverse complement strand
GATTTTCTATTTTCAAGTTTGTTAGCGATTCCCATACAAAAATCCTTGTTTAATTCTACCGTGGTGTTTTTTTTACCGTGGCTGACCCTACGGCCTTTAGCGCCGTGGGTCAGCAACGTGACGAGTAATACCTAGTTATTTAGTTACGCGACTTCCATGAAAGTACATTTATGCATCAAATCCAGCATCTTTATTCCCAGTTTATATCCTCGATACTGATAAACGGCGCACATAGACTTTAGCATGCAAATCTCTGAATTCACTTTACGCAAATTCAGGTTCGCGACAAGCATGGATGGCACTGGCTCTGCGACAGCGAAAATAAGAATGCTTCGATGTGAAAGACTACAGCAGCCTTCCTTGGCGGCCACGCATCATGATATCGCCCGGCTAAGGCAACATGATAATACTCGCTTGGACAGGGAAAACAAATCCAAAACCGTGGGGGCATATTATGTACCCTATTCCTGCATCCCCCGGTCAGAAACCGAGCTGATGATCTCATGTCAAGAATCAGATTGTGAGACGTAGGACAAAGTGATCGAGGACGGAGGGCCTTGGTTTCTTCATCTATACTTCAGTTCTCACGGTCTCAAGGCCAACATGTCCATCTCGGCGTCTGCAAGGGGGTATTCTCGACGCTCTAGCTCGCCTGGTTACGAAGATCAATATCATCTCCGACATCTTGAGTCTCGAGCGGAAGACTCAATCATCAAATTGTCCCGACTGTCATAATGATAGCTGAACAAAGAGCGGATATGACCTGCGTCCCCCGCTCTCAGTGTGTGTTCAAAACTTCAAAAGCTCATTATCATCATTTCCTTCAAAATTAAGAAGTTCAGACTTCACAAACAGACTCCACTTTAGGTGGAAACTGGATAACATTCATCCAATTCGAGTGACCGAGCCCATAGTCACGGGTTAGTCCACTGGAGTACGGAGTAGTGTGGCTGTGCTTGGTCCAGCACGTTCTCCATCTCCGTACTTTGAGGAAATGCTCATATATATTGCTGACTCGAGTCAGGACAGTCCGTACACTGTCCCGGAATCGCCTACTCCGTAAAGACGGGCGGAAGACTTTTCAAAAAGAAAAAGCAAAAATAAGAGTTACCATTCGTTGGGAGCCTAAAGCTACGAGGATGCCTTACTCCGTACATCTGCAACATGGCCCTGGGGGCATGTATCTATGCCTCGATCAGGTGCAAGGGTTTACTCTTTACAGACGAGCAAGACGTTGAATGCTCGATTCAAAAGTAAAACCCAAAGAGAAGTTAGAGAACTCAATTCAACGCACCCTTTTCAGCCACTCAACGTGCTGTTCTGAAGCCGAGCCTTGATAAATTAAGCCAAGTGGTTTCAAGACTTCTCTGCCAAGGCCTCTAGATGCAAATCAATAGCTTGAATCGTCAATTGCTTGGGCCTCTGGTAACCATTTTTGCGAATACCAGGCCGTCAATTGGTGAAAATTAAGGATGCTCCTCCTTCAAGCTCACGTCTCTCAATCGGGGCTTTTGTCAAGAATAAGTTTAGAGCTGAGAGATTTCTTACTGCTGTGCCACTCGTGTCCACTGCCAGCTCACCATCCTTCAAGAATCGGGACTGCACTTAGGCCTTTGGGATCATCCCAGATTTCCTTTTACTCTACATATCCGTGCCACCATCGCAACTTTCACTCACCACCGCTGCGGCTCTTCTCATTTACCCCAATTTCTTCCCGCAGGACTCGGCCATGCTATGCTAAACCTCGCCGAAATCTAATAACAGCAGTTGATGATCTATCCCTCTTCTGTGCACCCTTACTTTTCGGGTTTTCAGCCGGCTTTTGTCCCCCCCCAAGCCACAACTATTTAACATATATAATCCCGAATTCTTGCGGTGACCCAACAACCTTCTTCCCAGGACAAAGGCGCGATCATTTTAGATATTCTGGAACATCCCGACATGGCACATGTAGGAAGTCGACCGCCGTCTCATGATGGGAATGAAAGCCTACTGATGACGGATTTCAATCGCCCAGTCGCCCATCCCGACAATGATAATGTGCTTCCAATACATCAGGATGAAAAAGGTCGAAACACCCGCATGAACTTTCTCCGAGTGCACACTGCTGGACAGAGTGGACGGAGCGGAGTTCATCCTCTCTTGTTTCTACAGGTCTGTTTTAGAAGCACTTGCACCCTCTCGATGATCGTCAACGTCCTTTGGCCTTTTGTTCCTGCGGCAATTGTCATGCACTTTGCCCGACCGGATCTTCATGTGTGGGTGTTCGCGCTCAACTATATCGCAATGGTGCCGTCCGCGAACTTGCTTGGATTCGCTGGTGGTGAGCTTGCCAAAAAGCTACCAAAAGGTATGGTCTCCGTTTTCATTTTGTCTCTGCAAAGGTTGACTGATGAATCAAGTATTTGGTGTCCTTCTGGAAACGACGTTAAGTTCAGTCGTGGAAATTGTTCTTTTCATGGTCCTGATCCATAACGACCGAGATGGGAACCTGATACCCGTTATTCAAGCCGCTATCCTGGGGTCGATCTTGGCCAATCTTCTTCTGTGTTTGGGTCTATGCTTTTTCTTTGGCGGTCTTGGCCGTGAAGACCAGGTGTTCCATGAGGCCGTCAGTGAAGTCGGCTCCGGCTTATTGCTGGTTGCCGGGTTCGGCCTATTGATCCCCAGCGCCTTTTACGCGGCTCTGACTAGTAACGCCTCCAACACCGTTGCGACTACAGAAGAGATAACACGTTCCGCCTTGAAGATCAGTCGAGCTACTGCTATCATCCTTCTGGCCGCTTTCCTAATGTAAGCTCGAAAGTGCCTCTTGATAAAAACCTTGCTCACCTGGTATTATAGGTATCTGTTCTACAATCTTCATAGTCACCATACTATATTCGACGAAATCCTCGAACACGACGAGAATCGAGATGAAGATCGTGAGAAAGAGAAAAATCGGGCAAAGCTCACACTAACAGAGTGCCTGATAGCCATCGCAATATCTCTGACCTTCGTCTGCATGGCAGCCGTCTTCTTGGTGAATGAGATCGAGCATATAGTCCATGGCCAGGGGGTATCGGATAATTTCATGGGTCTCATTCTCGTGCCCGTGGTCGAGAAAGCTGCAGAGCATTTGACCGCGATAGACGAAGCTTGGTGAGTGGCCTTAAGAACTAGAGTAAAACTAATTCCCGAGTGTGGTTGGCTAACTCGCTCTCATGGTACCAGGGACAACCAAATCAACTTTGCCCTTTTCCACTGTCTTGGACCTTCAATCCAGACTGCTCTCCTGAATGCCCCGCTTGCCGTAATTGTCGGCTGGTGTCTCTCAAAGGATGTCAGTCTGAATTTTGAGATGTTTATGATTGTCATCGTGCTACTATCGATCCTGGTTGTTGGAAACTTTTTACGGGACGGCAAATCGAACTATCTTGAGGGAGGCCTCTGCGTCTTGGTCTATATCATTATTGCGGTTGCCACGTGGTACTATCCTCAGGTTGGAGGCGGAGAGGAAGCTCATGGTGCTGAAGCTACAGTCGCAGCAGCCCATCGGATTTAACGTGCGATCTGTGTTCTCAATCGGGCCATGGAGTAATTGGGTGGTATATATAATTTGTTATTGACGCATAGCCTAGAACATACTCGGAATTGTAAGGAAGTAGATGTTTTCCCAAGTTTGGGAAGCAGTGTCAGCTGTAGGGCAACTTGATCCTAGGGTAGTTATCCACGTTCACAACATCTATTCATAATTAGCACCTATGGTAATAACCAAAATCTGTATCGGCCAACAAGTTTATTGCATTGTACAAGATACTCCGATAACCAGGCTGGAAAGTAATGAGCTTGCCAAGCGTCGAGGTCTTTTGATGCCTTGACAAATTATCAATAAGAATGGAAGTTGATCTACCAAACCTGAATAAGTCTCACTAAGCAACACAACCAGAACAACAAACACCCTCAATGGATCCAACTCAGGCTGTCATATCCGCTTTGAAAGACAGACATCTCGCACCAAAACGCGACGAGATCACAGCCGCTTTCCATGATGACAGCACGAGCGCCAAGAATACGAAATGGGTGAAGGAGCATCTCAACCCAGACACGATTCTCTCAGAGGAGGAGCTGGCACTGTATGCATTTCCCATTCATTAGGTTGGCACTTTTACTTCCTTGTACGCGGAATACTAATCTTTTGATTCTCCCTCATAGGTACTCGAAATTGGAAAGCTCAGGCAATTTAGCCGGTATTCTAACCCACACCGGGGTCGACTCAACGCGACCGTTCCTGGACGAAGACCTACGAAATGCGATCGAACTCCTGAACACATCTACGGCGGAAATAGAGAGGCAAACAGAGATTCTGACATCTCAATACAATATCCTCAGTCAACATCTCAAGCGAGATGATGAACGCGAATCTAGACAAAGCAGGGAGCTGGAAAGGCTACGACAGAAGCACGACGCGGGGAGACAGAATACGGCAGCTGCGGTAATGGTCTCTCATGAATATAAGATAATGAGTTACTGCTAAGAGACGTGAACAGTCGAGTGACTTGGCGCTTGAATTGGAGACCAGCCTGAAGAATGAGTCGGAGAAATCCACGATGGACGGGAAGAAGATACTCTCCGCTTTGACAACGCGACTGAAAGAGGACGACAAGCGACTAGCGGATCTTGAGAAGCTTGCAACAGGGGTGAAGTCTTCCGATGATGATGCGTCTATCATGCGGCGAACATCGGACTTGAGCGCCGTCCTTGCCCAGCATGTCGGCGAAGAGATATACTGCCGGCTCGATCGACTGTACCTCGAGACAGTTCTCCAGGGCAACAAATCCGTCTCAACAGACAAGGGGGGTGAGGCTGTAACTGGCTTGGAGGAAGAGTTAGATTCTTTATACCCCGAGATTGACATTCTGGCCGAGATGTCTACGAAACAGCAATTCGTCGAACCTATCTTGCGGGAACTCCAGAATTATCACGGCCAGCTGCGCATTGCCTCCCACCAGAAACTTAACCATGTAAGCCTCCGTTCAGTCCTGCCTGCCTTGTCGCTAATCCGGTCATAGATCCTTGGAACGGTCACAGATATGACGACATGTACAGGAAGCCTTATCACGAACCTGCAAAATCGCGAGTCATTCTGTGCCACTTTCGAGGCTTTCGCGTCTACGTATCGCGCTGAGGTGGGCGATCGAATTTTGGATTCGACTTCTTCGAGAAGGGAGACAATGAGAAGATTTTCCGCACAGCCACCCCTCATGGCTACTCAGCCTGGAAAACAGCCTGGCGGCCCCTTCCCCGAGTCTGAGACTCTGAGTGGGCTCCTGCGCCGCATAGGCCTATCATCTGAGGCTGTCTTCCAGTCCGGAGAAACCAAGGGAGGGGCCCATACCCTCGTCGGGGAAAAACAGCACATACTTGAGGATCTGTGGAATTATGGTGTTGCTTGTGACTCCCCCCTGCCGACTGAGCTGCTTCCAACTGACCAGGCGATCCGCCTTCTTTCTTCTTCGCTGGGAGCCGATGCGCTCTTTACTTCCTCTCTTTCAAGTGTGGAACACGAGAAGAGCCTCTCGGAACTCGAGTCTAAGCTAGGCCGTATCCAGAAAGGTATGGAGAGGCTCAACCAGGATGTTGTTTATCAGCGTGACAAAAACCAAGAGAAGTTCCTGGAAAGGTGGGGGTAGACTGAAAAACCCGACGTCTGAGATTTCCATCACATTTGATACTCTCCGTATGACTGTTGGGGTCTGCCTTCCCTTCTAGCATGGGACCAGTGGCGACCTGCTGCGGTATGGAAGGATTATTATTGATACCTTACGTCGGTGCCTGCAGGATCAGTGCAACACGCCGCCACTGGTCATCCTTGAGCTACAAAACTAACAATGGACCATGTCTATGATTCGTCGGTATATCAATGTGGCTGGCTACATGGTCCCGTCAGGGTTTAATGGATACCTAAGCTTGGAGCACCAACCATACACCAACGCCGAAGTTACTACAACTGAATAGCTGCGGTGGCAAATGATGTGCTTGCTTAGTGTCCGCGGCTCTTGTCTACCTGAGGAGTAAACAGACACCTATGCGCTTCATGTATATACAGAGTAGACTCGAAGACTAAACATGGGCGATATATTTATTATAAGTCACACTCCATGATTTACATTAAACTGGCAGTAGAATCTCAAATTCAGCGACAAACAAGATAACCTTCCATTTTCGCGTATCCTGGATCCATCGTATGCCAATCTGCACAGCCGCCACACCCTCCAGACCACGAGATCCAATCATCCAGCAACCACACGCGCATATCTTCAATCACTTGGTTTTAAATTCTCATTACCTGCATTACAGACCAGTGAGTGATGACCTGACATGCGTAGAAGCAAAATATCGGCTCGTCCCGCCCCTGTCGATATTGCTTGCCCCTGCAGTACCTTTACCTTGGAGATAATCGTAAATAAAAATTACTACCTTATACCCAGTAATAATTGCCTACTTGATCGCCCTCCGCATCTAGGTATACTCTCCATTCTTTGCCTTTACTGTCTCTGTTGCTACTGAATGGACTTTGGCAGATGATGTCACCTGCTTCTTTGTTCACGCCGTTGCTTTTAACTGCACCAGACATCCGATGAAACTTGCCGGCTGACTGATATTAGAAGAGCTACTTACTCTAAGAGCATTCCTCAGGACAGAGTCATTCGAGTCTAGTGACCGCTTATGGCGTAGAGACTAGAGAAGGATTCTCGTATCTCATAGAGATGTGGGCTGAACATGGTGGCCGTGCGGGTTAGGGCTGATTTGGAACCCTTTACTGATTTGATTATCTCTTGCGCGATTTCAATTTCTGCTGTCTTCAGCCTTGTCGCTACTAGTCAAGTACAGTATTCAGTACTCCGTATGTTAGGCTGCCAGGTATATGAGGTTAGGCAGGTACCCGTTCCCACTGCATCCAAAGTTATGACGGATCCTTCGGTGGTCTTCCATAAGGCATTCTCTTGGATCTCTTGAAATGATCTCATGAAGATATAAAGCGGCTCTGCCTCATATGCTTTGTTGACTTGCCCCACATCTTAAATATATCGATCAAAAGAAAGAGAACGTCTCAAGTCCCTTATGAGTCCCGTATTTTGATACAAAATCAGGCGCTCGCCTTTGAACCCCATGACTTCGGCCACATGTTCTTCATTCATGACTGTCTCCTGAATAAAAGACACCATCGTCGCAGATTCAAGAAATCTAGGGATTCTTACTCCTTTGTTGGTTGCTATTATGTGGGATCTTTGTGTTTCGCTGTTATTAGCCCTTTGTCCGGGTATCAAACTCGCTCGAGCAAGGATATTTTCGATCCAGTCAAGCTCTCAATCACCTATATCTCGAGACCAACTCACCAACCTGGGCTTTTTCAAATCCATCAGATCTCATTCCCTCTGTCGCTGGAACTGCACCGACCTGCATCGAGAAAGGGAAAAGCGGGATGTGAATCGTTGAAGCACCTTTACTGACATATATGCAATGGAGATTCGAACAAGAAACGTCGTCCGCAGATACGTATCCACTGACGGTGGAGGAACGTGCAAGCGCCCAAAACTTTATGATCACCATGAATACTACTACCGACGATATGCTCAACGAAAGCCGTTCGAAAAGAGGGACTCATCGTCGTATCGCATAATCGAACCGAGGGAGCCGTTGCGATCTAGGTCAAACTTCAACACACTGTTGAGACGAGACTTGTCGCCCATACGAAGTCAGCCGTTCAAGATGCGCTTGCCGTATATCAAGCGGGCGTTCCCCGCAAAGGAAAATTACGAGCCGAAACCAAGAGGTCGCACCAGGTCTCCGCGTCTGTTTGTTGTGGATTCAGCCCCAGAGATAAGATACGCATGGCCAAGAGAGAAAGCAAGATCTCCCTCCCCGGAAATTCGTTGCATCTCACCACGGAGGCGACCGTCTCCCCGGAGATTCTCTCCTCGGCCCTTAGAAGGAGAAAGAGAACCGATCGTGATTCAAGATAGACCACGTGAGTCTCGTCCACGAGAACGAATTAAGGCACCTAGGCCACCACGGGAGCGATCACCGGTCGTTGAGCGTGAACCAGTCAGGAAAAGACGCAATGTGCAAATACACCAGTCACCGGAACGAAGGAGAGAGCGTAGCGGAAGCTCAGGAAGACGCCAGGTTCGATTTTCCGAAGACATTGATCACGCAGAAGACAGAGTTCGAGGCCATGGGCGGTATGAGCCTCGCCAGCCTGAGAGCGATAATGGCATCAGAGACGACATCCGGCGTCATGTCTTTCAACATAGAATGGCTGACCTCGACGACAACCCAAGGTATCGGCGTCTATCGCCAGACAAGTCATCATATCAGAGAGTAACTTTACCACGAAACCGTCGGGCAGAAGCTGCCGTTTTCTCATCAGAAAGAGGCCGTCTTCGGCCCCGAATAATACAGGACGGCGATCGCGATATTTCAGAAGTCGGTGACCGTCTTTATGCTGGAGCTCGGAGAAGAAGAAGTCAAGAACGAGCTCTCCATGATCTCACGCCACATTCTAGTTCACGATGGAGGGGTCGATTTGACGATACTCAAGATCTTAGCTCTGAGGACGAGAGTTATCTTCGCAGCACGCGAACACGGCGGTATAATTGGCGCTGGCGTTGAGCAAAATATGTTTGAACTGCTTTTTAAGATTTGTTATTTTGAGACCTGTCGATAGACTAGGTTCCTCGAGCTCTTTCGTTTTATCACTTTTCCTTTGTTTAGACCCAACAATAAAGAGGCGCCTAAATTTTAGGTTATCACATGAAATCAAGTTTCACGAATGTAACAAAGGCATGAACAAGACGTTGCGTTCGTCGATGGTCTGAGAATGACTTGAATGATCAGACGAAAGAATGCCCGATCGGGCCAAGTCCACGACGACCTCGAGCCCAAACAAACATTATGTTTCTAGTCATGACGCCAGCTTTTTGTTCTCTATGCATTTGGAGAGCCTCATGTAGATGAGGCGACATCGGTACAGGCCAAAAAGTGATTCTTTCATCGATTTTTGGCAGGCAATCTCCTCTGAGCGTTTGCTTTTGGGCAGGAGCTCACGAGGCCAGTCACGTAGCCTTACTACTGTGGGTTCTTCATAAATGCGACGAACCAGTTGGAACGCTAACAGCTCTTGGAGTAGATATTATCTACGGAGAAGTCTATGCCTTTGCCTCTATACAGCCACACTCGCCAAACTTCGAAGCTGATGGGCCGAATTTTTTGACCCCAAGCTTTTACAATCCTCTCGTCCTTGTCCCCGCCTCGAACCCCTGCCACATCGTGGTCTCTCGTCCAGCTATCTATGTGTTAGCGCATTCAACTCGATACGTGAAGTCTTTTCTAGGCAGAGTCTGACCATGCCATATCACCCACCAAGTCGCCATACGTCCCCGGTATAGACGTACGCTCTGCGTCACTATAATTGCTTCGTCTATCGATTGTAGGCTATCGCGATGGATGGTGGAAGCGCCGAGGATGAATCTCAGGTTCTACCCCAAAATAAAAGCACACAAAATATGCCCGAGTTTCGGTACGCGCATAAAGAAGCAGAAAATAACCCAGATGTCATCTATAAAATGGACGTTTTTGAACTTTCACCGGATACGGCTTTGGAATTTTTGTGTGTCGCTATGGACAAGCTCGTCGAAGTGTCATCTGCGCAGAAAGCTGATGCTTCTGCCCCTGGTCTAGGTGGTGGGGATATTATATCTAGCGGCGAAGAAACACCAACACGAACGACTGAACTGCATTTCTCGCCCGTGGGTGACCAGCCCTCCGGTCGTGATAACCTGCAGCAATCTGTTTTGTCCAAGAGATTCCTCTCCAAGCGGGAGCCACCAATAGCTCTGAAAGAATACCTGCTGCGACTCCATCGCTACTGTCCGATGTCCACAGGAGTTTATCTTGCCGCAAGTCTCTATATCAACAGGATGGCGAATATCGATCGAGTCATCTTAGTGAACCGGAAGAATATACATCGCCTGGTGCTTGCAGGTCTGCGCGTGGCGATGAAGACGCTCGAGGATCTCAGCTATTCTCATAGCCGTGTTGCTAAAGTGGGAGGAGTGACGAACCGGGAACTGACCAAACTCGAGATTAGTTTCTGTTTTCTCGCGGATTTCGAGCTACGTGTCGATAAAGACTTGCTAAGTGACCAGGCGATACTTCTGCAAAGTAATATGGCGTATGGGAACGGACTTGATAAAGAATCCTGACCCTGCGTGCACTTTTGGCGAGTTTTTATTTGGTACAAAGACTAGTGCGCTTATACCCCAAAGCTCAATGCGCTGAGCTTGCACCTCTCATACTCAACTGTCTGATAATGTTTGATTATCTTGGATACCTCTTTTGTACTTATATCAACGTTATGACTTTTCCAAGATAAGCGAGGGTTTGGATACGAAAACAATGCGGCTGCCTAACCTCGCCGCTGAAGTGTGCTAGGACAGATGGCATCTAGGCTAGCTAGCTCTGTCTCAGGAAGGGAGGCCAAAACAAAATCTCACTTCAAGAGACGTGAGAGCAAACCACTGTAGACATAGTCAAAATCCGTAATTATCGCTGTGAAGCAGGATGGTCTACGTATTGTCTGAAGTTACCCAAAGTCCCTGAGGCGCAAATGATCGTCATTCAGGCCGGGCAGTCTTAGGCTTAGCGTCCGGAGGCCCTCGATTAACAAGCAACTCTTCTGTTCAGCCCCGGGCCCTACGATTTTCTCCCTTTCACAACTCAAGCGTGTTTTGTTACGGCCTCTCTTTCCTTTCCCTTTCTTAATTTTCCTTAATCTGCTTGAGACCTGTGGGCCTCGAGATTGTTGTCTTCTCATTTGTTCGCGGATTCGCAATGCTTGTTTGACCTGCTAAACGCCTCCCCGAAGTCCGAACTTATATCGTGTCACGTTTCTGTTTTGCTATTCCTCGACATATTCATCAAGGACTCTAATAATTTCTATCCTTGCATTTCCATTAAGGTTTTCTTTCTGAACCAAGACAAAATGTCCTCCGGGGCTTCTAGCAGCTCTGCTACCCTGGGCTCAAGTCCGCCTTCCATCCCACCAGGCAAAGGGGCCCCTACACCTCCGAAAGTCGCAACGGATGATGTGTCGGTTGAACTTAAAAGTATGAACTCGGAGCGCAGTCGTTCAATCCCGCTGGGGGAAGATGTCATGCAAATTGCTCGGATAGGGGAG
This sequence comes from Aspergillus kassunensis, assembly GCA_027569205.1. NCBI lineage: Eukaryota > Fungi > Ascomycota > Eurotiomycetes > Eurotiales > Aspergillaceae > Aspergillus > Aspergillus kassunensis. The sequence goes on along the minus strand of JAPDEQ010000073.1, from coordinate 138,052 downwards.
GTTTCGGTCATGCAAAAGATGTTCGACGACAAGAAGTCTACTCCAAACCACAAGGATGAAGAAGGAATTACTCCGTTACATGTGCGTATGCTTCCAGAGCCTACAAGATCTATGGCTTATCTGAGATACCTATACTAACCGATTTTGCCAATAGTGGGCCGCGATCAACAATCAGTATGCGATGTGCAAGTTCCTGATAGACTCCGGTGCCGATGTGAATGCGAAAGGAGGAGAGTCGGTTGCAACACCTGCGATGTGGGCAGCTCAACGGTGTCACTACTATATCGTGCACTTGCTGCTTCAGAACGGTGCCGACCCACTTCTTACAGACGTCCAAGGCTACAATATCCTCCACCTGGCGACCATCGATGGAAATGCGTTCTTGCTAGTCTTGCTCTTACATCAGGAGATACCAGTGGATGTTATCGACCAACAAGGGCATACTGGTTTAATGTGGGCGGCTTATAAAGGATACCCAGCGTGTGTGGACTTGTTCTTGCGCTGGGGCGCGAATCCAAACGCCGTCGATGATGGCGGATTAGCACCACTTCACTGGGCACTCGTCAAGGGATCGTTGCCGTGTGTGCACAAAATCCTCGAATATGGCGCGGATCGATTCACCAAGACCAGGGATGGCAAGACACCGGCGGTTGTGTCGCAGGAGATGAACACAACCCATGTTTGGTATCGTGCTTTGGACGAAGCCGGGTTTGAACCGGATGGGACTAAAAGGGTCCTCCCCATGGGCATGGCCTCATATTTGCAGGACAAGAGCATCATGTCGAAGTTCTTCTTCCTCTGGCCATTCCTAGTCATCTTTGTGGCTCTATGGACTCTTAGTAACATGGCTATATATGCTGCTATTCCGATAACTATCTTAGCAGTGTTTGGGCTACAATGGGTTGCCAAGAAGGCTGCTAGTAACGGTCCTTCTGAATTTCGGATACTTCAAAAAACGGTATGTTTAAAGTTTGTTCCTATGACTGCGGTCTTGCTGACCTGTGTAAGCCGTTTCTGTCTGGTGTTTTCGCAGCCTCGCTGTTCTGGGTTTTTATCAGGTATTTGTTATGGGTTTTGCCAGGTAAGAACCTTTCACTTGTGAAGCAAATTATCGGAACGCCGTGCTGAAGTCTTGTGTTTAGCGACATATTCCACGTCTCCTTTCTTGAACATAGGTTTTGCATTATCCTTTTCCTTGACCACGTACTTTTACGTCTACTCCATGGTTGCGGATCCGGGGCATGTCCCAAAGCTTGGCAGCAGAAATCAGCAACGAGCGGTGATTGCCGAACTGTTTGAGGAGTGGAAGTTTGACGAAGAGAACTTCTGTGTCTACTGCATGGTGCGAAGGCCCCTTCGCAGTAAACATTGCAAGCGCTGCTCGCGCTGCGTGGCGAAACATGACCAGTAAGTCTCTGCAAGCGCCGTCGAAGGACGATGCTAATTCATGCAGCCACTGTCCCTGGATTGACAATTGCGTGGGTGCGAATAACCTACGCCACTTTGTTTTATACATTATTTGCCTGGAGATTGGTATCATCATGTTCCTATACTTGACATTTTACTGTAAGTGTCATGAATCTAAGGACAACGGAACGCTACTAACTTCGACCAGACATCAGTGGGTTACCGGCGCCAGTAGAACCAAAGTGCAACGTTTTGAATGATCAAATATGTGACTTTGTGCTTCGCGATACCTTTACGCTTATTTTGGATGTTTGGATAGCCATCCAGCTGGTCTGGGTCACCATGCTTTGCGCCGTTCAGCTAATCCAAGTCTCCCGGAATCAAACAACATTCGAGAATATGAGAGGACACTCAATCGATCGCAGCTACCCCAGCTCGCGGGCTTTTGCTTCTGCCGTCACCGCGGGTACGACCTCTCTCGATGCAGCCGGTCTGTCACCTTCTGGTCAGGGTCCGAATCCAGCGCTGGCGCACGGTGCACCTGGACGTAACCGGAGGGGCTGCCTACAGCAGTGGTCAACCCTGCTCGGTTTCGATACATTCTTCGCGACAGCCCGCGATGGCCTGCGGGACGGTCCTCGTGCCGCACGACCCAAAAACCCATTTTCACGAGGTATCATCACGAACTGTCGGGACTTTTGGTGTGATCCAGCGCCATACTTTGGAAAACGAGAGTCCGGCTCTGCTATGCTTGGTGGTGAAATAGTCAATTACAACCGGTTGTACGAGTCTCCCTTACGGATGCACACCGGCGGAGGATATCAAAGCGTGGCCAACGAGGACATGGTTTAGTCAGACAATCCTGGTTGATGTCTAGCGAGACTGGAGACCTGAAGCGGTAAATGAACATCGAATGTTCTATTGTTATGTCTGTCAGGTTATGGAGCGGGGTTGTTTGTATAATGTTGCATATACAGTGCCAACATTTGTATATACTTGAAGTATCATTAGCACCATATATAATGCGGAACTAGTAGTCGGAGCTCTATAAGGTACAAAGTCAACGTTATTTCCGTCAGCGAACCCCCGCGGATCAAGGTCAAGTCAAGATGAATAATGAAAAATACACACAGTAGTCTTGCCCATCTGGACCAATGTTACCGAGAAACAAAACAAATGACTACGGTCCGACATCGCAGTTCCTGTAAAATTTTCAATCGGGACCTTCTGGCTCCGTAGTGGGCCTCGATGAAACTCAAATCCCACACTAGCATCTTATCTCGGCTAGCATTGCTGGCCGCCTCTCGAGTCTCTGAAGAGTGTGGCTAAGACATGCACCCAGTCGTAGCATTGTTCAAGCTTGGCATTCCATAATCATCTCCTGAAGAGATACTGTACGGACTCTATCGAGTAGCAAAATATTCTCTCAGACAGAGGACATAACATGAAGCAGTCCTACCGCGAAATCCTGCAGTTCCGTGAAGCGAGCAAATAATATTCATATCTAGCCATTCCTTTAATCCTTTCTGACGTCTCCGTATAGTCCGTACAGACCTACAACAATATTACTGTGGATAACCCAACCTAATCAACCTGATTGATTAGGGCTACTCCGTAGACAGCGCAGAATCATACCACGCCTGCAGGATGCTGCATCTAACTTGTACACAAAATACGTCCTCGACCAGGCTCCAGTCTCCCGGGTCCAGACAGAGTGGAATGCTTTATTATGCACAGTCAAAATTTCCATTGATATTCTGACCTATTACCCAGCTCAGCAGTTGTCTCCGAGTCGTTGGCTCATGACACATGTAACTTATAGGTATGACTATGAAGTGATAAACCCGATGTCCGACTCTCCACAGGACTTACTCAGGCTGCAATTCGGGGTCTGGACTCTGGGCTTTGGGCTGCAGGTCCCAAGAGCACTACTGTGCAATCACATGGGTAAGGATGGTTTTGATTAGGGAATGGGATCTACATAGGTACGTGCTTCGTACAGGAACTGTCCTGGTTCCTGAGCCCTGGGCCCTGCAGTTATCGAGTCCCTACATACGGAGTATGTATTCCGGAGTAGTTTATCTACCACAGGGGGGAGGAGTATGCAAAAGAACCGCGTACAAACTACTGAGCCTAATCTCGGCAAGAATTACAGTACGTAGCACTGCACAACGAAATATAATCTGATCGACATGCCACCCACCAAAGTAAGACGTAGGGAACCATATTTGCTTCTCAAGGAGACGAAGCCAAGAATCATCAGTCACTCTGACTCAATCAATCGGAACCGAGCAGGGTCATGAAAAGTTAGACTCAGACGCGTGTTTAAGCAAGCCGGTCAGGATAGTCGGAAATTGGTTTTCTTCAGCCGATTTAAAAGTTCGAACTAGGCTGGCAGTGGCAGCCCAGCTGGGCTGGGCATATATGGAGAACGGATTTTTTGGTAAAGTGGGTACACAGACGAAACAACAGTCAATTGAATTCCGTATTGCTTGAACGGTGACTCGGGTAGGTCAACTGGTTACGTAGGAGCTGGAGCTGATCAATCTGATATGATAATCGATCTCTTCAAAGTTCAAGTATCCATCGTGTTCCTTGAAAAGTCAATTGAGCAATGAGGAAAGAGCGAGGGGAAAAGGAACAAAAAAAACTTCGACTGCAGGATAATTCGCTAGATGATATAGTCCCATGCAGAGTCCTGCATTGGATTGCTGCAGTCAGCAAGCAAGCTTGCTTCGCAGGATCAGCTCCTCCGTAGTCCCACGGAGTGTACGGAAAAGGTTTCATGGCGCCATCAGATAACGAGTGAAAATTTTTTATCTGATGATCAGATTATCTGATTACGGGATCCTGTTCCAATCAGTGGGCGATGCCGTCCACGGATGGATCCTCTCTTCCAACGCTATTTCGGACCTCGTGTCAATTCAGCCCAGTTCTTATTCTTCCATTTCACCGTTCACTGGATCGCCCACTCCTTTGATTAATTGTCTCGCTTCGTTTTCTAGTGATCTGCATGACAGCATTCGCGTTTAGAATTCGAAATTTCATCTTGAGATTGATTGATCTTGGGATGTTGTGCGGTTGCGGCCGACTGGACCTCATCTGGCTTAGTGTGGGCCTGTGCTAATGTCCCCATGACGAAGAAGGAATGAGCTGCAAAGAATTGGTCCAGAAGCCGAGGGGAAAGATTGAACAAGGTCAGACTGTCAGGTCGGTTCGATGGCTGGAAGCAGCGGTGAGCTTGGATTTCCCTGTCTTAATAATATATATAGTCTATGAATCTATACAAATGTGTAGTACTCCATGGAGAGGATGCAAAATGATGTATATGGCCAACGAAAAATTACACAATAAAATGCCAAGTGGAAGCCCCTGTTCGCTCCGACGTTATGTACTCCATACAACATCAAAAGTGGATCCACCAGCTTTTCGCAACGATATTATTTTTCGAGTTCGAATTTTTACAGCATAGCGCGGAATCTGGTGTCCGGCACCGCCGCGTTTTCAAGCTGCTCTCCGAAAATCGAGTCCACCATCTCGCCACCTCGTGCAGCCAGAACCGACAGCAAGCTGTCGCTCAGTCCATGGGTCTGCTCGTTGCAACCCTGCAGCCAGATCCCAGCATCTGCGCTGACCTTGCTCTGGTCCAGGTCTACTCGGTAATCGCGAGCCGGCGTCCAGCGATCCTGCGCCGCCGGTCGCAACTGCTGCACGTTGGCTAGGATCTTTTCATGGGCATTGCGATTGTAGCCTGTGGCGACCATGAGCGCATCGACCTCAAGGACCTCCTTGCCATCGCCGAAGATGCTGTCTTTGGCGTCCTTCACAGCCTTGACATGTAGCCTCATGCGCCTCTTCGGGCCGTAGTGTTCGACGCGGGTGATTTTGCGGCCGGGCAGGATGCGGTGCTGCCATTGGGTCTCGTCAGCGTTCTTGACGCGTTGAACATACATGTCATGGTAGATCTCCTCGATCAATTCGAGTCGGACGACGCTGTAGTTTGTAGCTTTGTCGGCCTTGAGGGAACGTTGGCGCTCGGCGGCCGAGAGGTTATAGAAGGTTTCGGTTCGCTCAGGGTTGAAGAGCTCATTGACACTAACATCAGGCATTAGTATGGGCAATTGGGTGTGGGTGGAGAGACTACTTACAAAGGAGAATCGTCACTAGGTCTCATTGCGGTGTCCCTCATGATCAGCGACGTCCTCGAGTTGGGATACCGCTTCTGGAGGTCATGGAAGATCTCGGCAGCACTTTGGCCACTTCCGAGAACGGCGATGTTGTAAGGCTCGCTGTTGTCCTTGAGTAGAGTCGGCAGGGTTGTGCAGTACTTGGATGAGTGCATGATCCTGGCGTCCTGGGGGAGCTCGGCTGGGAGCTTCGCAGTTCCTCCGAGAGCAAGCACAACCTTGCGCGCACTCCGGGATGAGATCTCACCGGTCTCCACGTTGCGGGATCGGATGGTGAAGTAGTCGACCTTTAGGCTGTCGGGGCTCAACTTGCCGGGCACCACCTCGATCACCTCCTCGCCGTAGGCCACGACATCTGTAAATTGTTGCGCGCACCAGCGCATGTAGTCTTCGAACTCTAGACGAGCCGGGAGGAAGGTGCTCAGGTTGGTGAAGTGGATCAAACGATCCTTGCGGTGGAGGTAGTTGAGGAAAGTAAAGCTGCTGCGGGGGTCGCGGAGGGTCGCGAGGTCTTTGACGAAGGAAATCTGCATCCTTGAGCCGGGAACCAGCATGCCTGAATGCCAGGCAAACTGTTTCTGGCGCTCAATGAAGGCTACCTTCGGCTGCCAGCCGGAGGTGGGGGCAGCTTTGCTCAGGCATGGGTCAATGGCATCATGCAGAGCAATTGCAATCGCAAGCGACGCAGGACCGAAGCCAACGCAAAGGAGATCGTGCAACTCGTCTGGGGGCGTCGGCCTCAAACGTTGAGGTTCCCGTTGCTGCGCGAGAGGCATCTTGCGATAGCTCTGGAAGTCGGTCTCGGACTTGCGCTGGATAGGTTCCATTGCACAGGCGAAGCTCTTTTTCCTCTATAGAAAGAAAAACAAAGAATGATGGCAAAGGGGCATCAAAAGATCTATCAAGAGGGCAAAAACAAGGAATTTATGGAGCTTGGGAAAAAAAGATTAGATCGTCGGTGGAAGGGAGCTGGCCGTTATATATGGCCGGATGGGAATCGAGGAACAGGGAACTTGGACCCATCCTGGTTGCTAAGACAGATGCCATTCTGTAAAACGGTCTAAGAGCTGAATTTCAGAAAAATTGCAAAACAAACACTCCACCATCTTTCTTTCTCGACCGTGGTAATATTTTGACATGCGGGCCGGGAAATGGCGGGGAGTAAGGAGATTTGGTTCCACCAGAGATGAATATGACGAATGTACGAGGCATCTGTACAAGTAAACATTTCCTGTATTTTAAATTGTTGCATTTATTAGCCATAATGTAATTGTACCGGAACACGCCACGCTACGGTAACGCATGGTCTACCTGCCATACCTGGGCCTACCTTGAGTTCCTCATGAATCTTCAGAGCCCCGCAGTCCAGGCACTCGGTCTTTCCCGAGCAAGGCGAAGAAGGTGGGATGATGAGCACAGCCCTGCCCGATGTCGGTATCTTCTGCTGAGAATGCTGTTCAAGCAGGGGTTACGGAGTAGCAAAGAGTATTGTTAGAAAGGTAGAAGGCGGGTATGTACTCCGTGAGTCCGTATGCCCACGTTCCATGCAGCCCAATGCACGCACGGCGGGGTAAACTAACATCCCAATCTGCTGCTGCGAGGTTCTTCCTTGCTTTTTCCATGCGTGAGCTCAGGGACAGCCAAGATATTGTCCATCTGGCATGATGCTGAAGCTCATTAACTGTAAATAACTGGCTGTTTTGTCCACCAAATTTACAATGCAAACCAACCCAGTATCTATGCAGCCTGTCTTTCCTCTGCGCTGGAAAAGCCACTCAGAGGTTGAGTACTATTCTAGCCTCTAGGAGCTTGTTCTTCGGAGTTTTTGGTCCATTAAACTAGCTCTGTACCATGCTTTCTTTTGCCCCCACACCCAAGTACACGAGACTTGCAGATCTCAGACTATAGGTTCCAATTTCGCCTATCTGATCCCCGGAGAAAAAGCAAGCGCCTGATACCTGGCATTAGCCGATGTAGGTGTCATCCCTCAGTTCCAATCAACGTCTTCTTATATACCAGGATACAACATATCCGAATCTCTCTACTCGAGGACCTTTCCAGCCCACCACCCTAGATTGCAACCCACAGACATCCTGTACGGAGTCACTGGACATGGGTTATGTATCAGCGATGATCAAGAGTGGCTGCCTAGTCGGTGGAGCACAGGTTCGTTGCGCTCACCAACTCGCTCTTGTTGCCAGATACGGACCACGAGACGCACCGAGGCACGAGGTTCCTTGATCGTGAAGTTTTGGGACATGAGCTGAGATTGGATGCTCCGTGAGATCCCCTTTTTGGCGCTTGCCTCGCTCGCTTCCAGGCTATTATCCTTCAGCTCTACATTCTTAGCCTCGTGTGATGGGAATACATCCCACTCTGTTCTACGATGTATGTTCAAGGTCCAGCCCCGACTCCACATTATTGCCCCGGATCGGGTCCTAACACAAAGCGCGCTTCGGATTTTAAATGTCTTTATCTTGGTTGGCTGATATACACATTGGCGCAGGCCAAAGCTCCTCATCTGGAGAACTAACGCTGGCGCAGTTACTCCAGAGCTAAAACTAAACCCCCCCTCCCCCACTAGGCACCCATCCTGCGGAGTACACTCAGTACAACCACCAGTATACACATCGGATCTCGACTGCCATTTTCATTACTGTCTCAATCTCGCAAGTTTATACTTACATTATCCAGGTTCTATGACAGTTTCGGTAGTATTAGCATACCCCAACCCAGATGGCATCATATCCACTACAATGGTTTCCGGGGCTTCCATAAACCACTCAGATGTCAGTGTGGGACAAATCCCGCAACTATAGGTCACAAGAGGCCGCATCTCTCTACCAGAGGCCTTGAGGGCTTTCAAGCAGTATTGAAATGTCTCCAGTGATTTCGGCTTGGAACAAAACGGCCTGTTCATCAGTTCCAACATTCTTACACCATGGAACTCTGGTCTGGGCAAAGAACGATCTGGGACCATACACCTGGATTCCGACTAGCTCTGTCTACTTCTCCTGAGCAGCCCAAGATGCGTGTGAACTCAGGGCCTATCTCGTCATACTTTCATCTGTTAGCAAAGTGATGGATGAAGCCAGCGCCTTTGTAAAAATGGCCCCCAACCCTAACTTCATATCTATTAGATTACGTGTCCTTATGACGTGACTTAGGATTCTGGCACACTCCAACGCCGTGGAATACCCCGAGATTAAGCAAGATCACCGTGCATGTGCTCCCCTGAATCCTCTGGACCCCATCTTCCTGTATCTAACAACTACTCAATCTACTTGCTCTGCAGACTTTATATCTCCCCGTTTAGTAGGCTACGTGTGTAGTCGATACAGGCATTATCTGCGCCCTCCTTCCCCTGTATTCACAACATAACTAAGTCCAGCTTTGCTTGACATCCCTGCAGACATGCAGATATCTTTGTGCAAACATCTATGACTTAAGCGTCAGTCATAAAAGCACAACGGAAGCCGGCTTACAGCCAAACCTAAGCTTCCTTGCTTGCTGTCAAATTACCTGACTAAGGTTAGCAAAGGTCCAAGAGTCTAGCCCTAGGACTAACTATCTATTTCAAATCTTGTGAAAAGCATTCTGATAACATAAGCACTATCCGGGGCCCCCGGGCGTTACTCCCCGGGCGTTACTCCCCGGGGGCTACTACCCCTAAGAGGAACCCCTAGAGGCGCCCCCGCAACCTGTCTTCGAAATCTCAGTCCCACGCCTGCCAACTGGCACCAAGTCCGAGCCGGCACCGATAATCCCAGTACAACAAATCCGGCGATAATGACTTTTAATTTCTATTATTTCTGTTTCTGCGCAGGATAGTCCGACCTGTGCTCCTACAAGGCTCTGGGATATAGGGTTATTATCATCGCTTACCTCGGTAAAAAGCTTACAACTTCCAAAAGACCAAGATCTTTGGAACGATAGATAGGTAGAGAACAATGGATCGAGAGTTCATCAGTTCAAGGGAGTCATTGAAACTGGAACTATAGGTTTTCACAATGACCTGTCATGTCCGATAGCAGTGGATGATTAGATTCGGGGACAAAGCTGGGGAAGTGACCGAACATGCGGTGTACTCTGGAGCAAGGGACTATTGAATTTACTACTAGTGGGTATTGCAAGATTGAAGCGATATAAGCTGGCTTCAAAATGGATTACTAGGGGAAATCGTGAGATTACCGCTTGGGTTCCCAGTATCTATCTACCCCGGAGTAATTGAAAGTCGGAAGTATTGTTTTCTCTACACCGCGATACTCCTTGATGTGCTTGGTGAATCAAGGGTTGAACCAATGATCTGCTTGATTATTGTCCTGGAGCTTACAGGGTTGTGCCAAATTGCGGTTTACACTACTTCATTCTCTGGGTGGAGGTGATATATATATTTCAGCATTCGTCGTCGAGACAACCAATATCTACACTCAAACCCGGCCTATCTCTTATTCCCCATGTAGAGCATACATCAAAGCGACGATGACGATTTTCAACCATATTACGCCTGTGTACGGAGTATAGGGCTAACTTGAACCCAGCCTCAGGCAACAAGACCGTTGCCGTGTCTTGAAGCCCAATGGAAGAGAAAGATCACTGCTGATTCGTACTATCTACGTAAGTCCCCAGGGACCAGAGCTCGTACAGATCCTGATCTGATTATCAACTTATCAAGGGATACGGATATGGAGCAGCCACAGCGCATTGATGATCTCCATAATCCTAGTTGGATACGTCATAAGAGGGAGACTGGAGATACGGTACTGCGACGAGATCAACGTCACTCGTGGATGAGGGGTTCATTGGTATCTTTCGGAATACAGGCAGCAGAGTCCACTTGAATTTAGCCCTCTTTTGAGATGTCGGGATTCGGAAAGGTTGGAACCTAATCCGTCCCAGTACCGTTCTACCTACGGAGTACTGCTGGGCATAAATAGTAAGTTCTACCTGATACCAGGCGACAAGCCTCACTCTGGAGATTTGATTTGAGACGAAAGAAATGAGAGATGACTCATTTTGTTTACTCTGGAATCTGAGAGTCTGGATAATTAGGTGGTAAGGTACCGGCCTTGCCACCTGATCAACCACACAGTGATCAAAATCGTGCAGTGGCGATATGCTTGAGTCAGCCAGGCATAAACAATAACTAAGCACATGCAAGGGAGCATTGCCTTCCCCGCGTGTCTTATCGATACGCTTTCACTTCCTTGAGGTCTATACATCCTTTCCAGGTGTATGCTCTCTGAATTTACGGAGCAAAAAAAGAGGAACTCTGATATCAGTAGAGGATGATATATTAAAAGAGAATCAAGGCATCGAATTATATTACAGTTAGGAACAGAAAGTGTCATGTATGGTATGATTAGAGACGCGTGAATATCCACGCTAGTCCCAAACGAGTGGACATCAACAACAAACGACGCGACAATTGCGCGTGAGAGAATAACAGCCAACAATCCCGCTCGAGGATTGGTCCAAGTCAAGCAAAGAGGCGATTAATGTCAGGCACAAACTGTCAACATTTTTTCCCCAGTGTGTCCGAGCCGCTATCCATCCACCCACTGCTTGACTTAATTGTACCAAACTTCAATTCCTCCATCTCATCCGTGCTCTTTCAACTAATTATTGCTTTACACCTGAAGTCTAAAACTAGTTTTCCCCTCCCTCATCCAGTAAGGGAAATTCCTCGGCCTATTTGCTTCAGCGAGGGTTCGCCTCTGCATACCGCAACTTCCGTTCCATCAGCTTCCGCAAGCCCCCGTCTCGATCCATCCGTTCGCCTATCCCTTTCTTCGCCTTTCCGTCCATCGCTTTCGTCTTCGCGTGACTGTCTAGCCGATCCGATTTTCCTGGAGGGGGGGCAAGCCGTACTAGCAACCCCTTGCGCTACCGCAGCCTGACGAATCCATTCGCCTGTGGTTTAAAGAAAGGGAGAAGGAAGGGAGACGCAGAGTTGCTGCTGCTGGTTCTCCTGCAATCAAATCAGAACTGTGTTCCTCTGCACCTTTGGCGTTTCTATCGTGCATCGGAAGTGTCGCAGGTATCACCCTTGTCTTGGATTTGCGCCTCGGTCTCGTCGCGCGCGCCTATCCCCGTTCCAGTCGTTCCTGCACTTTCGCGTCGTGCCTGCTTGTTTTGACGCCGTTGTTGTCATCCTGAAACATTCCCCCTATCGATTTCTGTTTCATCCAGAGTGCTTGGGAAACCCGACAGAGGTAAACAGATACTCTGGGTTGACGCGCGCGAGGTTTGGTGACCGGGATCTCGTCGAGCCCGCACCCCCACCCTGTCGAGAAGTCAAGACTCAAGAGTTGTATGGAATTGTCATTGAAGCAACCTTTTGGAATTCCGGCAACCTGGTGATGTCAATTTATAGCTTGCTTCGCCTCGTTTGCTTTTTCTTTGGAATTATCGTTCGCAATCCTCTCTCTTCAAGCATTCCATCGCGTCAGATCTCGACTCACTCGGCCCCGGTTGGTTAAATCGCGGGGGAGAAGATATCCGTAATATTTGCCTGTTGTTGTTAATACTTGCCGCGTCTACTATTGCTTCCCGACACATTCTCACACGCTCAGCTCTCACCTCCGCTTCATTCACCTTATCATCGGCCCCGAGGGCGCTTGCCGCCGCTTTCGATTATATTAGACATCAACAATGGTCGCGACCTTTTCACCACACCGTGATGCGGGTGGCACATTGCATCTCTCTTCTCACACTGGTATTCACCATATTGATGCCAACTCGGCCATCCGACAACTTCGTCGATCATTTTCCCGTTCACCTTCAAAGAGTTCGAATTTCTCTCTCCTAACTTCTCGAAATCACTCGCCATCCAAGAACACCTCATACGTCTCTTCCCCATTATCACCATCTCGAAGATCAGCGCAGAGCAACTTTGTGCTTTTCCCCAGTTCTTCACATCAGTCCCCATTTGCAATTCCATACCCACCCAGCGCAAAGGTATCCCGACCTGCCATGCGCCGCGTCCGTACATCTCCTCGAAGTCCAGTCAAACGCGTACTCAACATTTCAACCGACCAAGGGAACGCGAAGCCCTTGCACGAAGTTCCAGTTACTCCTGGGGTAGAGAATGTTCAGACGGTTCCAGATATTAGCCTCTCGCCCGACGAAATGAGTGGTGGAATTGGCGAATGCTCAAACGACCTCTTACTGAGCATGGAGGGCACGCCTACTTCGCGCCCGCCTGCATCCAGGATCGAAAAGAGACGAAGCGGGACGTTTGGATCATATCCTGCTGTTAGCCCGTTGAAACGGAGCGACGGCATAATGAATTTAGACAGAGCTACAAGGGGGAGTCCTTCAGCGAAAAGACGGAGCGTGCATACTGCAAACCTTTCGGGAGAATTCAGCATTTTCGACAGTGAAGGCCCTACAACATACACATCGGAGACCCCGAAGACAGCAGAATCTCCTTTAGAAAAAGAGGCGCTGTTGTTTCCCACGACGACGCCATCTTTCAGTCCGTTTGCTACTGTTCCAAGACGTACGTCTTCCCTGCGAAGGTCAACTCTGCAGCAGCGCCAAGGTGAACGATCTTTATTCTCCCGCCCTAGGGCTACAGGCGACTCAGAATTTCGAGAGCTAGGCACCCCTTCAACCGAAAGCCCCCGTCTATCTCTGGACAGCAGCACCTTCCAGACTAATCGGGAGAGTATATTCTCTCCGCGACCTGCTCAGAGTAGCTCAATATTCTCAAGCGTCAATGGCGCAGCGCCATCACGGCCCGCCGCCCATCCGTTGTCAAGGACGATTACACAATCATCATCCAGCTCTAGCTTGGTAGACGATTCTCCTACTCATGAACCCCCTCAAAAGAGCGATCGACCTAGGGCGATATTCAATTTTTCCAAATCTCTCCCAGCAGGTGCCACTCGACCAACTGCTGCCCGTCATCTCACCCGTGAGGACTCGACTTCGTCGACCGACTCTTTCGCCACGCCTGAGAACTATAAACTAGTGAAACCTCTTCCGGCTGCCTTCATGTCCACGGGCCTTATCTCGAAAAAGAACCGCAATACCGACGACCCTCAGAGCATGCTAAACATGAGCAAGAACATGCCTGATACCCCATGTAAGAGGCCTGGTAATTTGTTCACTACTAGCCAGAGAGCTCAGCCCGAGGAGCCACTAGGCAAGTCAATTCTGGGCAACTCGATGGATATGCCTCCCCCATCTCCTTTCAACCCTTCGAGTTCTCGACCCAAGCATAGTCCGTTTGGGCGAGGAATGGGTATATTCGGAAATTCCTTCAATCGACCGGAGATATCGCGGCGTGGCAGTTTTGCCAGTATGGACGGCGATGATGGGATACATGCACAGTCCCCTTCTAACCGGCACGATGATAGCCAGCCACTGAGCGAATATGACTTCCCCCCAACACCTACTAAACAGTCATTCTTCCCGTCTCGAACATACCCGCCTACTGCCTCCCAAATTGCTTCCCTCGAGCGACTCTCTGAAGCCAGGGGAACAAACTCTAGTCCACTGCATGACAAATTTCAGCGTGGGTCACCTCGTACGCCTCAAGAACACTTTTGCCCTCCCGACCCCAGTGGCCTAACTATCTCAGCGCCGAATGACCATCATTCAGTCAAGCAAGGCTTTAGCCAATTCAACCTACCCGCGACTCCAACGGGCCCTCGCGATTCTTTCTTAGGTAGCAAACGGTCTAGCCTCCCTTTGAACATACATCACGCCCCCGATGTGGATCCGTCTCTAACTTCTCGCTTCGAGCGCGTCGAACTTATTGGCACTGGAGAGTTCTCTCAAGTCTACCGAGTGTTTCAGCCGAGCGAGATGTCTCTGTCGTCAATATTCTCAACAACCCCGAAATCACCCCAGGCATTGCCTGAGCAGGTATGGGCGGTCAAGAAGGCCAAGCAACCATATTCAGGCTTAAAGGACCGTGAGCGCCGTATCCGAGAGGTTGATGCATTGAAAGCACTCACGAACTGGGATCATATCATATCATTCAACGATAGCTGGGAAGATAACGGGTATCTTTACATTCAAACAGAATTCTGTGAGGAGGGTAGCCTGGATGTCTTCCTTGCTCAAGTTGGACTCAAGGCGAGACTCGACGATTTCCGGATTTGGAAGATACTGCTTGAACTGTCTACGGTATATCTCCCTCTGCTTTTCTGGTATCATCGTCAAATCATGCTAACATTTTCTCAGGGCTTGAAACATATCCACGATTCTGGCTTTATTCACCTCGATCTTAAACCAGCTAATATCCTGGTAACCTTTGAGGGTGTTTTAAAGATAGCAGATTTCGGCATGGCAACTCGATGGCCGGCCGAAGAGGGAATTGAAGGGGAAGGGGACCGTGAATATATTGGCCCCGAAATCTTGATGGGACGCTATGACAAGCCATCAGACATATTCTCTCTGGGTTTGATCATGTTCGAGATCGCAGGCAATGTTGAGCTTCCAGACAACGGTCTTTCGTGGCAGAAGCTTAGGAACGGCGACATGAGCGACGTTCCAAGCCTAACCTGGAGCTCTGAGACCACTGTCTTCCGCGATGCGTCTGGTAACCCGGTATCAGAAGAACCGTCATTCGAGGAACTCTGTGCGTCGGAATTCGGAGATGATGAATTCTGCACACCTAGCTTCTTTGGGGGGAACCAGCGAAAACCGATCCCGTTCACTCGGAGCAGCGAGCTTGCTGATCCTCCCACATTCATGATGGATGCCGGCCATGAGCAGTCTCTCGACAAGGTCGTGGGGTGGATGATTTCTCCCAACCCGCAGGACCGACCTACAGCCTACCACGTTCTGGAGACCTATGGTGTTCGATTCGTCTCGTCCCGACGTCGCGCCGGGGCTACTGTTTACGAGGGCAACTGGGGTCCTGCTGACGATGTTCTCGCGGAAGATGCTGAGATGATCGATGTTTGATTAATACGACCTGACATATTATTGCATTTGCCACGGAGTTGGTGATTTCACAGTTTCCCTACAAATACCATCTAACGACAGCGTTCATGCGGCCAATACGGACTTTAATGCCATTCTCCCAGGACCTCCTTCCTCGCCGATACCTATCACCGATGGAGCAGTTGATACTATCACTGCCCACTGTGCGGTGAAACCACTCATCTTGGCTTATATCCGACCACCTTTTGCGCCTTCACAGGGCACCAAAGGTTCCAACACTCATTTTACGATATTTCTTTTGTTTTGTACTACCAATCTAGCCTCGATGATTGGGTTTCTCGTCGCGCGATGCATCAATAACTTCTGCGTGGTTGGATTCCTGCAACTTTGATGGGAAGCTTATTGTCTCTTCCCTTTGCATCCACGGGGTTATCTCTTGCTATTTGAAGCAAGGTATCTTCGATGATGTACAAAGTTTTTCAGTTTATGATAGCGGTTTTCTGTCTTTGCTTTGTTGGAGTATCTGGAGACCTCTTCTGTTTTTATTCCTGGGGCACTTTGGGGCGTTTAATGACGGGCTCTACTCTTACCCTACATGTGTCTCACCATATTTCCTTTCGGCTGTAATTTCTTGAAGCTGTTTCCTTTCTTATATGACCTCGACGGACAAGGATCGGATTGTGATCAAGCGGGCTTGAGAACGGACAATGTTTGTTATTTAGACTCTTGAATGAATGCGACCTATCTGGACGCGATTTTATCTATTAATAAGTCATAGCCCATTGCTATCAATTAAAATTTGACTTCAGATTGTGCACGGAGTAGTCAATACTACATATGTAGCAGGTAATTTACGTAGTACTTGGGTAGGCTTGTAAAAGTCGCCTCACGGAATGAATGTTTTGTGATCGCCACCAAGGAACGATTCTTGGCATCAACTTTGTGGAGGCGGCGAGTTTCTTCCAACCCATTCAACCTTTACTGCTAGAGCAACCAAGCTATCGCGTTGGGCTTTGATCGATGTTCTTCATATCAATTCTCCATATATCATACTATTAGCCGTTCGAAGCATTGAATATTCGACCCAACAATGCACAGTCCCGCGTGAGAGCCACTGAAGTTAAAGAATTACGACCACCGAACACCATCCCATCTACCTAAATCGACACGAAATACAAAATGGATACTCGAACATTCATATCCGACTCCCTCCTTCGCCTAACCGGCGCGTCTGATCCAACCGTCATCGACTTCGTCCTTGCAACCGCGACGTCCGCGCGCTCGCCCTCATCGTTACAAGATAAACTCGCCCCATTCCTAGAGGGAGATGGCGGCGATGTCAGTGCATTTTGCTCGGAGATCTATAAACGGGTCGGGAAAGGGAGCACATCAGCGGGAGGAGCAGCGACAACAACCAGCACTGGTGGGCGTGGGAGCGGAAGTAAGAATGGAAATAGGAGTGGCTCGGGGGCTACGGCAGGGACAGAGAAGAAGCGGTATCGACTTTTAGATATGGAGGAGGGGGATGAGGAGGGTGCTACTGGGCCGAAAAACGTTGAGGTGGAGAGGAGAGAGAAGGAGAGACGAAGAAGGGATAAAGACAGAGACTTTGATAGAGACGGGCAGGGTCGGAGCGGTTACCGGGAGAAAGAGGAAAGTCGGAAGCGAGAGCGCGAACAGAGCCGGGACCGATACCGATCGAAGAAACCGCGACGGCGCGACGTTGACGACTTTGAGGACCGGTGGGGGGATGAGGAGGTTGTTGAGGAAGAGGATATTCCAGAGGAAGAATTTGAGGAGTCGCCGGCGAAGAGGACGAGGTTGGATGATGGATCTGGGTCGCCGAGTTCAACGGACTTGGATCCCGAGGAGCGAGTGGAGCGGGACCGCAAGCGGGATTTGGAAGAGCGAGACGCGTTCGCAAAACGATTGGCGAAGAAGGATGATAGTCGGACGAAGAAGATCGTTGAGGATCGGACGAAGGACGGTGAAGCTGCGAGGCGGCGGGCGTTGGGTGATGATTCCAAGGCCCGGGCTGCTGCCATGCCTGATTTGAGACTGCGTTCGCGACAGGAGTATCTCAAGAAGCGTGAAACTGAGCGGCTGGCGCTGTTGAGGAGACAGGTTGCGGAGGAGGCGCAGGAGATGCGAGACAACCCGAGTTTGACGCGAAGGGAGAAGGAGGAGTTTGAGCGCAACCGAGAGGTCCTCCGTATCGCAGAGGAGCGGCTACGGATTGATGACCACCGGGATGGGTATATGATGCCGGAGGACTATATCACGGAGAAGGGCAAGATCGATCGGAAGAAGAAAGAGGATGCGCTCTACAAGCGGTATGTGGATCGGGATGAGTATGGCCAGGAGAAGTTTATCACCGAGCACGAAGAATGGGAGCTGGAGCAGACGGCCAAGGCCAAGGCCCAGATTAACCGTGCCGAATACGTGGATGAGGGAGACTACGAGTACGTGTTTGACGATTCACAGAAGATCAACTTCACCATGGACGCTCAGATGAAGGGCACGCAGAAGATGATGACGCAGGAACAGCGCGCGCTGCAGGAACAGATCGATGTGGCGGAGAAGAAAGCGCAAACCATCGAAGACACTCGGAAGAAGCTGCCGATTTACCAGTTCCGAGATCAAATCATCCAAGCGGTGCACGATCACCAGGTGCTTATCATTGTCGGAGAAACGGGTTCTGGAAAGACGACGCAGCTCCCACAATACCTCCATGAAGCAGGATACACCAAAAATGGAATGAAAGTCGGCTGCACGCAACCACGACGAGTCGCAGCAATGAGTGTTGCGTCCCGTGTAGCAGACGAAATGGGCGTCAAAGTGGGCAATGAAGTCGGATACGCCATTCGATTTGAAGACAACACGAGTGATAAGACGGTGCTGAAGTATATGACTGACGGAATGTTGCTGCGGGAGCTTCTGACTGAGCCAGATCTAGGACAGTACTCGGCGCTGATGATTGATGAAGCGCACGAACGTACTGTGCCCACAGATATCGCCTGTGGTCTTTTGAAGGATATCGCGAAGGCACGGCCGGATCTGAAGTTGCTCATCTCTTCTGCGACAATGGATGCGCAGAAGTTTCAGAGTTATTTTGATAATGCGCCTATCTTTAACATCCCTGGACGCATGTATAATGTTGATATTCACTACACGCAGCAGCCGGAAGCGAATTATCTCGCTGCGGCGATTACGACTGTTTTCCAGATCCACGTTTCCCAAGGCCCGGGTGATATCCTTGTCTTCTTCACTGGTCAGGAAGAAATTGATGCAGCCGAGCAGAGTTTACAAGAGACAGCGAGGAAGCTTGGGAATAAGATACCAGAAATGGTAATATGTCCTATTTACGCGAACCTACCGTCGGATCTCCAGGCCAAGATCTTTGAGCCAACACCGCCCAAAGCGCGGAAGGTAGTGCTGGCTACTAATATTGCTGAGACCAGTTTGACGATCGATGGAATTGTCTACGTTATTGACCCAGGCTTCGTCAAGGAAAATGTCTTCAACCCCCGAACAGGCATGGAGAGCTTGGTGGTCACTCCTTGCTCGCGAGCTTCTGCAAACCAGCGCGCGGGTCGAGCAGGTCGTGTTGGGCCGGGCAAGTGCTTTCGATTATACACTAAATGGGCGTACTACAATGAATTGGAGGAGAGCACGACACCGGAGATTCAGCGGACGAATCTAAACAGCGTTATTCTCATGTTGAAGTCTCTTGGAATCGACCAGCTGCTGGAATTCGATTTTATGGACCCTCCGCCGGCAGAGACGATCATTCGTGCATTAGAGCAGCTCTATGCCCTGGGATCGCTGAATGACCGTGGAGATCTCACCAAGATCGGACGACAGATGGCGGAATTCCCTACAGACCCCATGCTCGCAAAGGCCATCCTGGCTGCGGATAAGTACGGGTGTGTCGAAGAGGTTCTTTCAATCGTATCAATGCTCGGCGAAGCCAGCGCCCTCTTCTTCCGACCAAAGGACAAGAAAATCCACGCCGATAGTGCCCGCAACCGCTTCACCATTAAAGACGGCGGCGACCACCTCACCCTTCTCAACATCTGGAACCAATGGGTCGACTCCGACTTCAGCCTTGTCTGGGCAAAAGAGAACTTCCTCCAGCAACGAAGCTTGACCCGAGCGCGTGACGTGCGCGACCAACTCGCAAAACTCTGCGACCGCGTCGAAGTAGATGTCGCCTCCTGCGGCTCGAACAACATAATACCGATTCAGAAGGCAATCACAGCGGGATTCTTCCCCAACGCTGCGCGTCTCCAGCGCGGAGGTGATAGCTACCGCACCGTGAAGACCGGGCAGGGAGTGTACCTCCACCCGTCAAGTACACTGTTTGAGGTGAACCCGCGGTGGGTGATCTACTTTGAGCTTGTTTTGACGAGCAAGGAGTACATGCGCAGTAACATGCCCCTTCAATCAGAGTGGCTGGTGGAAGTCGCGCCGCATTACTACAAGAAGAAGGATCTAGAGACGTTGGGGACGGAGCGGAAACCGAAGGGGCAGGGGGCAGCCGGGGAGAAGAGTCGGGATTAATGTACATTGTACCATACATAACATCTACTTCAGCGATCTAGACAAGGACACATTTCTCTGCATGTCTGTACCTAGGTTAAACACTTCAAGCGGTACATTCGAGATCATTTTCATGAGGTAAACAGACGAGAGCCAATCACAAGAGGCACAAATCTAATCGACCGCGGTCCCCGGAATCCCAAAGCCGAGGTTCACCGTCCATCCCGCATTCCATAATCATGTCATTTCTTCTCCGCAACTTACACCCCTAGAATCGCCATTCTACTCCGTTTTCAGCAAAACGAAGCTTTCGCATTATTTTCTCGAAGCCAACATCCTCAACTACCCCTTCATAAAAACCATACCGAGCGACAAAATACATCAAAATGTCTAAAACATTCACCCCGGCCGACGTCGCAACCCACAACACCCCAGACAAGGGCCTCTACATTATCGTCGACAGCGCCGTCTACGACGTAACGAACTTTGTCGATGAGCACCCCGGTGGCGCGAAGATTCTGAAGCGTGTTGCGGGGAAGGATGCTAGCAAGCAGTTTTGGAAGGTACGGCTCCCATCAATCCTATCGCTGTTTCTCTTTATCAAAGGTCAGGTGTTGGTTTATGAACCTGGATGCTAACTTGTTCTTGCGATAGTATCACAATGATAGCGTGCTGAAGAAGTATTCGCCGAAGTTGAAGGTTGGGGATGTTAAGGAGGGGGCGAAGCTTTGATTTTCCTTATTGAGGGTTGAGATGACGGGTTTGGGGGTTCATATTATACCATTTTGTGTCTGGCCAATAATATTCTAGAGACGGAATCGCATGTTGTTGTCTATTGTGATAGAGAGGTGTTGCTGGATGATTCAAATCTTATTAGAAGTTAAATGAATCCATATCTATATATGTGCAAGTATAGCTACTTTTTTATACCCCAATATACAGCAATAGTGCGGAACACCTCGAACTCGCTAAGATGGTATCAATGTAAAAAGAAACTCCGGTACCCAAACAGGAACAGACAATAGAGTTGGCTTGTTCGGGCGGACAAGAATGTATGATGAAATTGAGATTAGAATCCCCGGAACGGATCGTCATTCCGGAACAACCCGCTCTCTTCATGGGGAGATTCAAGCTCGGGAAACCCCTGGTTCATACTCCATGGTGTCGAGGCCTTGCGCGCGTGTCGCCGCGCTGGTGGCCGATGGCGGTTTGAGTCAGTCTGGTCGATAAATGCTTCCATGCGCACTGTGCCGATCGCATCAAAGAAGTTACCTGTCCGGACACTACTCGTCTCGGACGTGCGGTGACTGAAACTACTCCGTACGCTGTTAAACCCATGCGAGTGGGACGACGACGCCACTGGATCAGGGGAGCTGCGCATGGAGGGTATAGTATTCTGGCTGGAGAAACTACGGATGTTTGGAATTGGCATTCTCGGGGCTGTGTTGCTGCGCTTGCGAGAGTGGTTTGCGAACCGCGGCACTGTCGGCGGGACGGCTGCATCCTCTGATACTCGATTCCCCGCATCGAGATGGACAGGGAGCTCAGGGACAGGCTCGGGGTGGTTAGTGGCGAGGGCGCTTTTCTTGCCCTTGGGAAAGGGACGGGGCCGGCCTTTGGCGATTCGAATCGAGTCGCGAATGGGATTCCGCCGGAGGGTTGCTGTGGGTGCTGGGCGCGCGTATTCCTCCCGTGGGACGGGCGGCAGAGCAGCAAGGTCTTGAACGCCCATGGCTGAGTGGCTCAAGAAAGACAAGGCCGTGAGCCAGACATAGTGCCGCTCGATGCTGGTAGCTGTGAATTTGAGCGCCCGCTGAGGCGTCAGGATAAGAATAGATCGGTTGAATTGAACGGGGCCATTGAAACCCTTGGGTAATGGGTTGTCATCTTTAACATCTAGCACGGATTGGATGACCACTGCTCAAGTTAGAATCATTATACAAATCAAGACCGAATTTCGACTTACACTTTCTACCACTCTTGCCAAGCAGCGCAGGCCCACTGGTCGGTTGTTTGCTACTCCACATGACAGCTCTTTCGTACGGCGCCAGCCAAACCCATCGCTTGTGTCGGACTCCGCTGTTGGTGATGCTGGCGGAAACATCTTCAGCATTACGTCCCTCCCAATTGTCCTTGTCTCCGCCAAACGATCTCCTCTTCCGGACGTACTTCCACATCCACTCACCCACCATGGTCTGCGCGATGGCATCGACTACACTAGTCGGCTGAACAGTTGTGGCTGTAGAACCGTGCCGTTCATGTGCCAGGTGCTGCGATGCGCTAGGTCGACGACTCGCTTGTGTGCTTCGCCGATGATGGGGCATCGTTATATCGTCAAACGGCATAGGAGGGTGCTGGGGACTTTCAGAAACGTAAGATGAGACGGACATGGCGGGAGATGAACGGGTAGGCGGTCGTTCAGTCTCCGTCTGGGACATCGCAGCTGCAGAGCGGACACGGCGTAGGGTAGGCCGGCGGACAATGCTGGGTCGGGGACGATCGGAGAAGTTGCGTGAGGGGGTCGGACTCTGTCGGCCATCACTTTCGGTCTGTGGGAATTTCCTCGAACTGAGTCGGATGGGGACGGGAAACGGAGGCGCAACACTAGACGCATTGCTACCGCTACCGCTGTCGATGCTGGGTTCGCTAGGGCTTCGAGCCCGCCTCTGGTGCGTAGCTGCGCCGCTGGAGATCATGGCCGCCCTGCGAATATCTTGCTGCCGAGAGCCTGAGCGGGACCAGGAAGATGGTGGGGAGCTTCTCAATTCCTTAATGACTTCGGGGTCAAGATCTTCATCTACCTCTGGTAGAGCTACACCATCCAAGCTGCGGCGGCGCTCATGCGATGAGACCATTTTACCCCTTCGCAACTTATATGCTGCGAATGGCCGATTAAGGAAATCATCATCAGTGAAGACATCTCGAATTGCCTCGGGCGACTCTTCGTCGCTTCCCTGTTCGAACCCGGCAAAAAGGCTGCTCGATCGTGGAGGACGCCTCAGGTTGGCCTTAGAATTGCCTGATAGTGGCCCGTTGTCGTTGTTGCCTGGGTAGGCCTGAACGGGCAGGAGTTTGGGACGTGCTGCATCAGTTCGTGTTTCAACCACTAGGGACGGCGGTTTCTTTTCGCTCTTAGCTGTCCTCGGAGGAAAGGTTTGGTATGGTTGGATATGATGATCTTGCGTAGCCGTGTTGAGCGGGAGATCCTGAATAGCAGACGGAAGCAAACTCGCTGGAAGTTTGACAGGCCGCTGATCAACTCGAATCGGCTCGGTCTGAATGCCAATTGTCCGGCTGTCAACTACTGGCTTGAAGTCGGCTTGGCAGGAAACACTCTTGGTTTGAGGTGGTAAAACCACACTTCCTCGAGGAGAGGGTGGCTCGGATTGAGGAGGATGGATGGCAATCATTGGTATCTCAATGTTTGCCGACTTCATGACCACGCTCTCTGTAGGATAAGGTTTTACTTCCGGCTTAGAAGGAGAGTCTGTTTGCACAGAAGCTGAAACCACGGCAACCGGTTCGACGACTGGTGGTGCTGGTGCTTCTATCACTTTCGGTGTCCATGGAGGCGTGGGGAGGGCATCGATTGTTTGACAGGCAGATGACACCATATCGATAGTCAAAGTTAATGTATTGCTATCTTTTGCTTGGTGCACAGGCGTCTCCAAGACTTTCTCTTCGTCGACTGACATTTCGGCCACTGGTGTGAGGGTTGGTGATGGAGGTGGCGAGTATTGAACACCTGTATCTTGATATTCAACAGACGACCGGGGAATGACGACGGAGTCCCTAATCTCTGCAGTTTCTTCCATCCTCATTGCATAGCCGTCCACACTTTCGTTGAGCGAAAGACCCAGTATCTTTCTTGCTTTGGTGTCCATTCCCATCTTATGGGATAGTTGTGAATGGACCGAAGCAGGGCGCTCTTCAGGAAGCTCTTCGGGTGACATTGGATCCATATCATCGTCAAGGTCGAATTCATCTTCTTCATCAAATGCTAACTCTTGTGCAAGATTGGTCTGTGAACCCGGCATGTTGGTAGTGCTCATGGCAGAATATCGGACATTGTGGAAGCCATCATCATCAGGTTCTGCACTGCTCATGCTTGTGACACTCGTACGGCGTCGTCCCTGGCTGCTTGAGTGTATGCTTGCAGAATCACTATCTTTCCATGTAGATGATTCTTTCATGATATCGGGACCATCAGCATTCGAAGCAGGCTCAAGTGGGCCCGTAGCTTGGGCAGCCACTTCATTCAGAACCACCTTAAGACGACCTTCAACCACATGAATCTTTCGCTCTAGATTCCTGCGCTCTTCATCCCATGCCTCCCGATCGCGGGACCAGATTTTCGTTGTTCTTTCCAATTCGTCCTCCCGGTTTCTGGCCTTTTTTTGTGCCTGCTCAAATTTCCGCCGAAATTCGGCTTTGCCCTCCAACGCGTCGTCCCTCTCTCTGGACAGTTCACTGAGAGCCGAGGAGCTACCTCCTTCCAGCAGTTGTAATTGATGTTTGAGTGATCGAGACTCTCTGGACTGATTTGACAGCCGTTCCACAATTTCTTCATTTTCTATCCGAGACTCGTCGAGGGTCCGCTCCAGAATATCAATGCCCTTGGTTTTGCTCTCGACATCTCGCCGCAGCGCAAGAATCTCGGAGACAAGGGAGGCATGTAACGTGGGTGTGAACCGTCTTGGATCTAAAGGTGATATGACGTCCTCATCTACGATATCACCGAAATCGCTGCGTTCACCGGGGGAGGAGACATGGTTCGGGAGGGAGGCAGGTGACGAGATCGGACCCGGTGAGGAATCAGCCCGGGCATGCATTGAAGGTGGCCGCTTGGGAGTTGTAGAAGGCGTCGGGAATGCACTTGCCGCAGGTGGGCTCTGAAAGATAGCTGCCGTGGCCATGGCGTCTGCAGCTAGACCATCTGTGACGAAAAACGCCTCGTTCAAGGCTCGCAGTGGACGATGTGCATGTATATTCGTTCAGATTATCGTTCTATGAAGCCTCCAGTGACTATACATATAGCTGCTTCTACCAAGTGACCAGTAGCAAATCGAATCGAGGAGCGCTGACCAGCAGCAGCGAATATTAATCGAGGCTTTGCCGCTGCTTCAGTTCTGAGACACTCGTGAGCTAACGGGCCGGATTAATGATATGAAATCCAAACAAATCGCGAGAGAGATTGCACGTACTTGTGAAACCGCGTTTCACTCCAACCTCGAAGCTTCGAGACTTCTCGAAATTGTGACAATTGACGCGCTCTGCACTGAGAGTGGGGGAATATGATACAATCGCAAGTTGACACGGACGGGGAGGTCGCAAAGACGGCAGGTAAAACAAAGGGAACACAAAGAGATAAGGCAGAAACTAGAAAAATTCCGGTAGAAGAGGGACTGCGTGACCACAACGTTGTTCTATCGTCCAATCCTTCGCCTTTCGCAGGAAGATCTGAGGAAGGGGGGGAAAGTGAGATGCACAAGTATGGAGTGAGGAGTCCGCCCGTTGTTGAATCTCGTCAAGGACCAACTGATGAGCCTTGTGGCAAGGAACTAGCAGACGACATAATGGGCCAGCCATGCTAAGATTGTCGGATAACTCTCTCGTCAGTTAGCTTCGTCCAGGGGTGTTCGTTAGGGGGACGGGGAAAAGAGTCCACGTACGGGACTAGCAAGGAGGAGCCACTCACTTCCCCACTAGAGCTGCCACCGGACTCAGCTTGTCAAGAAACGGCAAATTAAGGAAACCCGACAGAGCGATCTGCTAAGAGCAAAGTTGGCATTGGCCATGACCACAATGGACATCAACCTGTCGTGCACGGGGGAGTATCAAGGGCCAATCAATGGGAAAGAAAAGGGGGCAGCAGAAACAAGAACGAATCTGAAACCGCACCAAAAGAAAAAGGGAGGGAAATTCTGCTGGGCTAGCTTGCTAATAATAACCATTGCGGATGATAATATTAGTTGATATTATAAGAAACGCTCTAGAATTCAAAGATAGAGAGTTAGTACGGAGTTAGTGATAGATAGGATCTTGTCAATCAGTACTCCGTAGAGTCCGTACTAGTTAGTTGTACGACTCGTACTCCACTGGTTGCTTTTGTGAGAGCCTTGTCACTCGCAAGGAGCAATCTTTGATCAAAGGCTTTGACATTGCTTGCCTTCCCGCGTTTGCAATTGTCCAGGAATATTTCGCTCCTGCTCCACAGAGTGCAGTCAACAGCTATTTCGATCAGAGCGATGGCCACGTGAGAATATCACAACTTTGACAGCCGCAAGGCCATCGCGGTCCGGGATCATACGATAGACACGAAGTGCGAAATGATGGACTGACTGTCTCTCAATTTGATCGTCGGTAGGCAATTTCCCTGGAGAGCCCCTGGTCCGTGTTAAGTCCGACATTTCGGCCTCGAGTCTTTGAACAAGCAAAGCTCGATCTTTCGTGAACTCGGCTTTTGCTCATAAGCATGCCGAATGTAACATCGTCTGCTTGTTTGGTTGTTTGGCAGCTTCCTGGTCAATTGATCCGATATTATGTCGATTAATTGTGCAAGGAAATGTCCGTTGCAGAGTCCCAGTACTCGAGATCACCTACCAGTTTGTCTCTACTGCTCATGAAACAATAAATTTTCTACCCTTGTTCATTGTTTTTCTTTTGCTCCTTTTGCCCGTCGTTTTCTTTGTTCCTGAGTCGGGAGGATCCCTGGGACCACCACAGCTTAAAAGCTACCCACTGATGATTCCACGGTTCAATGGCGCAGGACCACAAGAAGCCCGCGATATCCAGTCAAGGCTCCTCTCGCAAATGAGAATGGGGTCGACCGCCCGGCGACATTCCTTCTGCACTTAGGCATCGACTAACGTTTATATTGCATGTAAATTAATTTTGCTGCAAGGAAGCTCCTTTTATCACATCGAGTTATCATCGACAAGTGTCGACATTCGAGATCTTCGGAAGTCTTTCCAGTCTCTTATCGTGGTAAATTCCTCTTTAGGTGCGGAGACCGCGACCTTGATGAATGTTCGAATGCATATGTACGCGGTTTGATGCCCACCACGGATCTGCTGTCAAACAATCCTCAATATTAACTGTGAGCCTGTGATTGGGCTGCAGACCTTTTGAGTTGGATTCGCGCTATCCAAGTCTAAGTTGAAAGGATTAGAACGTGTGAGAGACACGGAAGCCCATCCACGACGGCGAGACCTGTCCAGACTGCATTGACTGCCTTATTTTTGGGGACCCACGCGATATCACGGACTCAAATTTGGGGCCTTGGTTCAGAGTTCACCCTTCTTTTAGGGAAGCTGACAAGTCAGTGGTCATGGTCATGGTCGTCACTGCGCAAGGGCTCAAATGTCAGTCAGCTTAAAATGATATTTGATGGAGACTTGACCTGGACCAGGGACTTGATTCGGATTTGAGAGATACTTTCTCGGTGATCAAATTGCGGACGCCGTTAAGGATCACCAGGTTGGCTGCAGCTGTCAATGTAAATAGACTCAGCAAGCACTTTCAAATCTTGACTTCCGGCCAGCTAACGCAGGGCTTGCAGGAAATAGTCCAAGCGTGCAGATGGCTCTCTCCCTGAAACACCGGACAAGGTGATAATGTGATGGATCGAGCCCCGAGATTGATGTGCTCCGAAGCTCGAACAACGTTTTGGTTTTGCGGCGCTGGGTGTTGATGGTAGATATTCCATAGGGAACAGTCTCAATGCATTCCGCGAACGCTGAATTACTGGTTCAGGAGATTCGCTTCGTCGAAAATATCCCAATCTCGATCAAGTTCCATCAATGGGCCTTTAACCCTACCGAACCCCCCTCATATGACTAAGCACGCAATGACGATGTTCCAGGTTCCCCTCATTCTCGACTCACGAGCCCCAACATATCCATCATCTACAATCCATCCTAACGAATCATTACCCATGTCATCTGGTATAAAAAGCACAAGTTGAAAGCGTGATAGCAAAGTCCAAAACAAACAACCCCTACCGATCCGATCCGCTTCCCCGTGGCACGGCAAGTTAACAAGCCAACAAACAGCAATCATTATGTCTATCAACCCGTCAACTCAAGCCCTCTTCTTCGACATATTCGGCACCACGGTCCGCTGGCGAACAAGTGTCACAAAGGCTCTCATGGAAGCCAGCGAACGCGCTCTCCGCTCAAACCGAGAGTCCCTGCACGACGACCTCCGCGCCCAAGCATCAGCCATGACAGACGACAACTGGCACAGCATAGCCGAGGACTGGCGCGCATCATACGACTGCTTTACAAAGACCTTCGATCCGTCCAAAGAATTTATCTCCGTCGATCAACACCACTACAACTCCTTACTGGAGCTCCTTGCGCGATACCAGCTTGAGGACCTCTTCATAGAGAGCGAGCTCCAGGAACTCGTGCAAGCCTGGCACCAGCTTGATCCATGGGATGATACAGTGGTTGGCTTGAAGTTGCTGAGTAGCAAGTATCGCACGTGTACTTTATCCAATGGTAACGTGTCGCTGCTGCAGGATCTTGTGCGGCATGGGTCTCTACCCTTCACGGATATTGCCAGCGCGGAGCACTTCGGTGCCTACAAACCTTCGCCTCGCGTTTATCTCGGAGCGGCAGAGCGATTGGGGGTTGAACCGCGTCAATGCGCGCTTGTTGCGGCGCATATTGGTGATTTGAAGGCGGCCAAGGAGTGTGGGTTTGGTACGATTTACGTTGAGCGGGTTGGAGAGGAATTCGGTGACCTTGACCAGGCGATTCAAGACGGATATATTGACCTGGCAGTGGAGATGGACGGGAAATCCGAAGGGTTCGTAGATGTTGCGAGACGGCTGGGTATCTCGACAGAAGGCCTGTAGAGTCTCCCCTGTAGAGTTTCGTCATAATGCAGCATCTACTCTTCTTTACAAATGCTAAGGTTTATTTAATACTCCACCATGGAAGCTACCGGAGTGCAACGATTGCTTTGTAATTCGAGCCATGACGTCAAGTATGCGGATTATAAATCAACCAGCACCTCACGATTGCGAGGCATTTTAAATCCTTATATAGTAGTACCTTGTAGTATATATATATCTAGAAGCAGAGCTACACTGTGGCTTATTGTAATAGACAGTAACTGTACACAGTTCACAGCCACCATGACAGGAGAAGCAGTACGACTTCATTCACCCGATTGACCTATTGGTTACTCACTCATGACAATGAACAGGGAAAGTCCATCTACAAACACGCCGACAAAGACGGCCACTTCCGCCGCAAAGACTCTGTCTTTCGATCCTGGATATCACGCTCTCCAGGCGCATACTTCCCACCAGAAAAGGACCGCTACGTGCTGTACCTGAACTACGGATGTCCCTGGGCGCATAGAACGAACATCGTCCGCTCCCTCAAGGGCCTCGACGACGTCATCGAGCTAGTCGCTTGCGACTTCGAGCTCGGCCCGGAGGGATGGCTCTTCTCTGGGCGGCACGGGTCCGTGGATAAGGAGCCCGTGTATGGATTCACGAAAATGAGCGAGCTGTATTTCAAAGCAGATCCAGGGTACACGGGGCGGTATACGATCCCGGTGCTGTGGGACAAGAAGCACGAGACGATTGTGAACAACGAGAGTAGCGAGATCATTCGCATGTTCTACACTGAGTTTGATGACCTGCTTCCGGAGGAGAGGCGTGAGGTCAATAAGCCTGGGGGCGGGTTATACCCTGCTCACCTGAGAGAAGAGATCGATGGGATGAATGAGTGGGTGTATAACCGTATCAACAACGGGGTGTACAAAACAGGCTTTGCGACGACGCAGAAGGCGTACGAGGAGAACTTGTATCCGTTGTTCGAGGCGTTGGATCGTGTCGAGGCGCATCTTGCGCAGCAGGGGCCGTATCTGTTTGGGGAGCATATCACTGAAGCGGATATCAGGTTGTATACAACTATTGCTCGATTCGACGTTGCGTATTATCTGATCTTCCGGTGCAATCTGAAGATGATCCGGTATGAGTATCCGCTGCTTGACCGGTGGTATCGACGGCTGTATTATGATGAGTCGGAGAAGACGAATGGAGGAGCGTTTGGAAAGACGACATTCTTTGACATCGTGAGTGAGGTGATATGTTTGTTACTGCTGGATGGAATGCTGACTGGTGTGTTTAACAGTTTAAATTCGGCTATCTGGTGTCGGCTGGCAAAAAACAAGGCATAGATAGCTCCGAGCTCGTTATTCCGGCTGGCCCAAAGCCGGATATCCTGCCTCAGGAGCCTTAGCAGTGTTCTGTGTTTGGTTCTCTATGGTCAAGAAGTCAACAAGCAAGCACTTCTAAGCAATTTGATATACTGCCTAGCGTGATTATTCTAAAGCGTAACTCACAAGGCTAATTCCATTTCCCGACTTACACACCGTCCAGCTCTCAAAAGATCATAATCCGTGCCTGTGGGCTTTGGACAGCTTTGCGATGGCCCAAAAGTACGGAAAGCCGGTGTAGATCGCCAGGTCTTGAGGAGTTGAAGGAGGGCGCCGTTAGAAAGCCTGAGGACTCTGGATCACAAGGACAGCCTTGTTTTGGATAGTCTGACTAGTGAAGTCAATGCCGCGAATCAATCCCAATGAGGCGAATGTGTTGTCGGCCCGCTCTCCTGATATACAAAGAGCTCAAGCCTCATGGAAGCGGCGGTTATGTAATTGGCCGACGGAGCTCCGGCGGGGCAGCGGCACATCCGATGGATACCTCCAGCTATCATCCAGAGCTCTCCAGACTCATAGAGCTTCCACTCTCTCTAAATACGGGAATCTAGGAACTCATGGAAGGCTTCCATACATGATCCAATCTCATATGCAAGCTAGATTAGATACGCGGAGATGGCGGCGTCTGATAAACTGTGGCTGCAATTAGCACCGTGCTGGGCCAGCCAAAAGTCAAGCTAACCGAGTGGTGTCTGCAGCTCTTTTAATTCGGCTATCACGGAATGGACACATGGCTGACAAAATCTCCAAAGTACTCTCTACTGGCCAAAATACCTGCTGAGACCTTCAAAGCAAGCGCAGTAACCAGGCAAAAATGGGGCAAGCTCAAAAGGCTGGCAATCAAGATCTCCGCGGGTCAATTGGAGGCCAAAGCACATGGTCTCGAGAGAGCCACAACTTACCAGTCCAAGTCTCGTTGAACCTAGCTCTGTCAGCCCATAATAGCCCCTGAAGGTAACTGAATTATAGTTACGCAAGGATTGATGCTCGGTTGCCGCGGTCTAACTGGGGAAAGTAGTTGGTGTGATTAGGGCGCATGCACTGCAGTGCTGGTTCCAGTTCATGCAGCAGTTCTCTGGCTTATGCTGCATGCATGCATATCAATGCAAGCTAACTTATTCCTACAGCAGTCAATATTATTACATCTACCACAGGTAAGATGAGCTCAAGTTAACCTCTGTTATTTCTGGCAAAGGGTATTTTTTTTTTTTTTTTTTTTGCTTTCTTCATAAACATTCTACCCCTGGAAATGTCCGAGTTACGGGAATAATGAAAGCGATCTTAATAGGGAGTACTAATGTCCGAGACTAATTCTCCCTATTCGCGTGCTGGCCCATCATTAAGACATGATCCCTTGCTCAACCCGCCATCTAGTCCGTGTGCTCCTTTTGTCGGGCAAATCGCTCCGTATGATGTTTCTCTCCTTAACCACGTGGGAAAGGGAACGGGTCCGGGCAACTGCTAGTGCTTCATTCATGCAAGGGTTTCTCCTCAAGGGTTCATTGACCTTGAACTGATGAGATTTCAAGAGAGAAGCTGTTCACCTTGAGGCAATAAGCATTATGTGGTCAAAAACCGAGAGCAGCCGTTGAGCCAGGATAGTTTCTCAGGGAAGGGTTTCCCTTTCGAGCTTAGCGATCTTATAGGCTAAATCCTGACACTCATGGCCCCAAGGCTCATCGAGAGAATTCAGCACTACCCTTCGCTTTCCATCCCGTCTTGTGCCTGACTTCCCACGATGGTGGAATCAACGGCCTGGATCCCTGCTAGCTGATGGAACCTTGTCCCGCCGTGGACCGGGCCGGGCATCTAGAAGGTTGCTGTAACGGCCCAAACGTGGGTAAGGCAGTATTGTAAACTTTCATAGCTCCTGGGATATATTCCTGTAGGCGCGAATATGACGTCTCCTGGCTTGGAAGTAGCATTGGGCATCAAATTCGGATGAATTAAACCCATACTTTAAGGATTATTGGAGTACTCCGGCAATGCCAATAAGGAAGGCCGTTAGTGTGGAACTCAACCTCCCCACCCCACTATCTGGGTCGGCCGAGATACCTTTGGATCATGAATCTAGCCCTGCCTGGTACTGATTGTCGTGTATAAGATAGACGGCTGTCGAAAACCCAAGATACTCAAGTCGGCAAGCTGAAGGACAAAGAGCAGGAAGGTACCAAGACTAGCATCCTTCAATAATGTCTCCAAGGCGGGGCTTCGAGACGTCATTCCACCCTAAGTCCGGAATATAGTCCCGTCATAATCCAGGACGCGAAACGATGGCTTATGCTTATCCGGCTGGTCCCCTCTTTGAAAACGTACTAGGCATGGTAGTTAGATGACACCTGGGGAGAAAATCGAAGTCAGGGGTCCCGACAGCCTGGAAGATGGTACTAGCCTGGAGACTATTTGCCCGCGGAATGGCCGGTTTCGTTCCGGTTGGAGTCGGGTGCAACGTGGAATGTTGATATGCAAATCGCGATGATGCTCAGGCTGCAGCACGACCTCGGGCCATGCTCCGAGCCCTGCGCTGATTCTCCTGAGGTTGTAATGATTCAAAGCAATAGTGGAGCTTATTATTTGTAGAGGAAATGAAGGGTTCAAGACATCTCCAGAGCTGGACGTCGGTGGGGGACCTCTGATTCGGGATCCGCTCTGGAACAGCTCGTGTTTCCCTGAGAATGTCATTCAGGCCTAATTCGCCGAGAGTCAGGAAGAGAGATAGAGGAAGGTAGACAAGGAGCAGAAGAGCTCAACAGTCAGCCATACTTGGAAAGAACAAAGAAGAAGTGATAGATCCATGATCACATTTGCATCTCCTTTCGTGGGTCTGAGAGTCTGGAGTCTGCCATAATCCAGCCCCAGGCGGACTCTTACTACGCCACCTTTCATCTTCGAACTATCATTGACATCTTTCTGTAGATTACTGTAACTCGGTTTCCCCTCCGTTTCATCCGCCTGATATTATATTATTATTATTATTTCCAACATTCCCGTGCTCTAGCTCTACCGGTACAAGACCAGATGAGACAGCTTCGATTGCTCCCCTCACGTGGCAGAATCAACGACAGTTTCTGTCTCAACTCAGAGCTCCCTCACCTCTCCCGATCCAACCATTTTCTTACATTTTTGGTGCACTCCCTAGCACTTCGCAGTTCCAACTTTTAAGAGAGTTTCTTTATCCTCTGCAGCTGTTAGCTGTCCGTGCCGGTGGCCGTGCTCGAGTCCAAAACTTTAGTTCCTTTGGATCTCCTCTTTTCCCTCTTTTCCCCTCCTCATTCCCTACTCCTTTCTTGATAATCGTCGGGACCCCCGTCAGTGAACCTCCTGATCCTCAGCTTCAGCTTCAAGGTACGTTGCTCTGGCCGGTTGGAAAAAATCATCCCTGCGTGTTTTCCGGCATTGGCATGTGCGTTAGGACAGCAGCAGCCTAAAGCAACCAGGTCGATTTCTCCGGTGGCTAATCGCACTACCAAAATAGCCCGTTCCTTTCCAGGCCCAGCTTTTCGCACCTCTCCGCTTCCACGAGTCCGTCCGTGCTCCTCGCGGAGTCTTGAGTCTTGGTTCTTTGATAGATCTCTTGGATTTTCTCTTTTTTCTCCCCCTCGACTTCCGACCTTCTTCTTCGCAATTCTCGCACCTTTCGTACTATCTCTTTAGACACGAGAAGTACCTCAAGAGGTATACACTTTGTCGCCATGGCCGGAAAGATGACTCTGTATAAGCTGGTGGTGCTTGGAGACGGTGGTGTCGGAAAGACCGCACTCACGATTCAGGTTCGCCATTGATTTCATTTGCACCTTGCGCTACTTGAATGACTAACTAAGCCGTTCGCTCGCGTTAGTTATGTTTAAATCACTTCGTCGAGACTTACGATCCCACCATTGAAGACTCCTACCGGAAACAGGTGGTGATTGATCAGCAGTCATGCATGTTGGAAGTCCTCGATACTGCCGGTCAGGAAGAGTACACTGCACTACGAGACCAATGGATCCGCGACGGCCAGGGGTTCGTCCTCGTTTACAGCATTACCTCCCGGGCCTCTTTCTCTCGCATAACGAAATTCTATAACCAGATTAAGATGGTCAAAGAATCTTCCAATTCGGGCTCACCCTCTGGCGCCAGTTACCTAGGGTCTCCGATGAACTCCCCTTCAGGCCCGCCACTCCCTGTTCCCGTCATGCTGGTTGGTAATAAGAGCGACAAAGCCGTCGAGCGTGCCGTCTCCGCACAAGAGGGACAAGCGCTCGCCAAAGACCTGGGTTGCGATTTTGTTGAGGCGTCAGCGAAGAACTGCATCAACGTCGAGAAGGCGTTCTACGATGTTGTCAGGATGCTGCGCAACCAGCGCATGCAACAACAAAAACCCCAGGATCATCGCCGGACGACCGGCCTAGGTCAGATGCGCGACTCTGGGCCTGAATACCCCAAATCTTTCCGACCCGACCGTTCCCGACACCGGAGTGGACTGCGATGCACAATTCTGTGAGCTGCTTTAAATAGTCGCGTCGGTCAATCGATTTGCTGTTGTCTCTTCGGGCAACAAAATGTCTTGACTATTTTTCTCTATAAATCGGCGCGCCGTCTGCTAGACTTACATTTTTCCTACGACATTACTTTCTTTCTACGACATTATTCTATCGCTTTTTAGATAATCCATGCGAGCTTGCTCCATGACGATATCTTTCTCTTGTCTATATTGGCTGCCAGAAGCCTTGCTGGTCGTTGGGCACATATTCTCGGCTTGACCAACTCTACGCTTTTGCCCGTCTTTTGAACCTCGTTTAACCCCCAGCCGAACATCCGCGGCTGCAGTGGTAGGTATGTGAATATGCTTGATGCATGGGTTATGGCTATTATTGTTATATCTGGGAGGCCCATTTTTCGAATCTATCGCAGGTGTCTGGACATGTGAGAATCCTTGCCGTATGTTTCAAGGGGTTAGGGATTAGGAGCGATATTCTTCCACTTTTCTTCTGGCGTCTTTCTTCAATTTCTCCGTTTCCCCGTTTCCCTCGTTTCCTATTCCCCGATCTGTTCGTCGCTGAGGTTAACATTGGCATTGAGGGTGGAGGTGGAATGGATAACAAGCGGTGGACTGAACCAAGTATTAACCAGAAGATGTGGCAGTCCACCGCTTAGCAGGCTTTGCGATATGATACCCTACGGCTGAGCTTTGAGTTGTGAATTTCGATGCATTTACGCCCAAAAATATTGATGAGTACATCACTGCCGATAGAAACTTACACATCAATCATACATGCACTAGAATGTATAACAATTGGATACAACTTGGAAGTAATTGTGCGTCTATGCATTTACATAGTAGGACCCCTAGTAATTAATTCCGAATTTCCGTGTCTTGATGCAGTCAACTGAGGTTGAGTTTCGCATGAGTGCGGGGAAAGCTGCGACATCATTAGACTCCGCTTCGACCCTCGGTCTGTTTCCTTTCTCTTTTCTTTATCCACGGCTGGAATCGGATCTCTTGAAAGCGAATATAATTCCTCTGGCTTATTATTCGTTTCCTGCTCTTGTGGTGGCTTTTTTGTACTCCGGATATCGCCTCCAGCTTTCTCGATGATTATCTGGGGTCGACTCCACATCCCCCAGTTGAAGGATCCAAAGTTCGAGTCAATCCTAGGCCTTGGATGTGGAAGTTAAGACTACGGAGTAAAATCGTCCGGAGTATCAGTTACCGAAAGTCCCTCGGGGAAACCTCGCCGGTTCCCTCCAGCCTGAAGGCACTAGTACGGCGCGGAGTTCAGTTTCACCTGAACCTACCCAAACGGAGCATTG
Organism: Aspergillus kassunensis; assembly: GCA_027569205.1. Classification (NCBI taxonomy): domain Eukaryota; kingdom Fungi; phylum Ascomycota; class Eurotiomycetes; order Eurotiales; family Aspergillaceae; genus Aspergillus; species Aspergillus kassunensis. The sequence goes on along the minus strand of JAPDEQ010000073.1, from coordinate 101,981 downwards.
GCCGAGTACTTTTCACACCCAGGCTGCCCTTCTCGGTTATTAACTACGTTTAAAGCATGACAGTGGCAATGACACACCCCCAACGCACCATTCATGCCGCCTCGCTCCGTGACCCAGAGGGATTCTGGTCTCACCACGCCAACCAGCTCCATTGGCACCACAAGCCTTCACGTGCAATCAGCCGCTCAACAAAGACCCTCCTCAGTGGCGTAAGCCATGAGTCCTGGGCTTGGTTTCCGGACGGTGAGATCTCTACCACGTACAACTGTGTTGACCGCCACGTGCACAATGGAAATGGGGAGAACGTTGCCATTGTCTGGGACTCGCCGGTCACGGGAGCGAAAGAGAGGTATACTTACCGAGAACTATTGGATGAGGTGGAGATTTTGGCTGGTGTCTTGAGGGAGGAGGGGGTGAGGAGGGGTGATGTGGTCATCATTTACAGTAAGTTCTTGCGTCTTTTCTGTGATAGAACTCTTGAGGCTGAGGCTGGCAGTGCCCATGATACCAGCAGCGTTGATCGGTGCTCTGGCTGTTGCGCGGCTGGGGGCAATCCACGCGGCGGTTTTTGGGGGGTTCGCGGCCAAGTCACTAGCTCAGCGGCTTGAAGCGGCGCGGCCACGGGCTATCTTGACGGCTTCGTGTGGTATTGAAGGGGCGAAAGGGGCCATCCCTTACCGGCCTTTAGTGGAGGGCGCAATTGAAGCGAGTAACTTTAAGCCGGAGAAGGTACTGATCTGGCAGCGCCACCAGCATCGGTGGAATAATCCGGATAAACTGGGTGGGCAGCGCAATTGGAATCGGCTGGTGAAGAGCGCGCGAATGCGTGGTATTCGTGCTGCGCCGGTGCCTGTCAAAAGCACGGATGGGCTGTACATCATCTATACCAGTGGTATGTTGTTAAACCCCTGCAATGGCATTGCTGACAGATCGAAGGCACGACCGGACTACCGAAAGGAGTGGTCCGAGAGGCAGGTGGGCATGCAGTCGGGCTCAGTTTATCGATTAAGTACCTGTTCGGTATCAACGGGCCCGGCGATGTCATGTTCTGCGCCTCGGACATTGGTTGGGTCGTTGGACACTCATATATCTTATACGCACCGCTGCTGGTCGGCGCAACGACCGTCCTGTTCGAAGGCAAGCCCGTCGGAACTCCAGACGCAGGGACATTCTGGCGGATTGTCGCCGAACACAAGGCGAACGTACTCTTCACTGCGCCGACGACCCTCCGAGCCATCCGCAAGGAAGACCCAGACAACCGTTACCTTGAAGACGCCGCGGGTCGCAACAACCTCCGCCACCTACGGGCTCTTTTTCTCGCAGGAGAACGCAGCGAGCCCAGCATCGTGCGCGCCTATCAAGACCTCCTCGACAAACACGCTGCCCCTGGCGCCCAAGTCGTGGATAACTGGTGGTCATCTGAATCCGGGTCTCCAATCTCCGGTCTAGCCCTGCAAAGCGCTGTAGGACATACATCAACTACAGCACAACCCGACAGCTCTGCCATGCCATTGCCCACCCGCCCCGGCTCAGCAGGCCTTCCAATGCCCGGCTTTGACGTGCGAGTCGTCGACGACAACGGCAAAGATCTGCCCCAGGGAACAATGGGCAACATCGTAATGGCGACGCCATTAGCCCCGACGGCATTCACACGGCTCTTTAACGACGACGAGCGCTTCTATAAGAGCTACCTGAAGCGATTCGACGGCCGGTGGCTGGATACAGGGGACGCAGGCATGATTGATCAGGACGGGTATATCCATGTTATGTCGCGGTCAGACGATATCATCAATGTTGCCGCGCATCGGTTCAGCACTGGTATGCCCCATTCCTGCCCTCTTTCCTTCATCTTATGCATGTTAACAAGAACAGGCGAAATCGAACAAGCAATCCTCTCACACCCCGCCATCAGCGAAGCCAGCGTCGTCGGAGTCCCAGACACCCTAAAAGGCCATCTCCCCTTTGCATTTGTCCAACTCAGATCCCCTCTGCCGTATCAAGATAGGAACCAGGATAACCCCGCCCGACCCCCGCCCCGCCTGCTAAAGGAAGTCAACAGCCTCGTCCGCGATCAAATCGGCCCCATTGCTTCGCTGGGCGGCATGATCCAGTGTTATGGGATAAGTATGATTCCAAAAACACGCAGCGGGAAGACACTTCGGCGGGTGTTGCGGGAGCTGGTGGAGAATGGGGCTCGCGGGGAATTTGACGGCGCTGTTGGGGTTCCGCCGACGGTGGAGGATCGAGGCGTTGTGGACGTCGCGAGGGCGAAGGTAAAGGAGTATTTTTCTAATAATCCCGGGTCTGGACCTAGGAATAGTAATGAGGGGGCGAAGGCAAAGCTTTAACTAGACATGCACATACCTCAATATATAGATGATATATGAATCAGATATCTAGAGACTAGAACAAGGCACCTACACATACAAGTCACGAGAGCATAACAGCATGAATTAATAATTAACCTATAGACAAGAGAAAACAGTACAGCAGCGTCATGAAAAGAAGTGCGAGAAAAAGGTAGAATAAGCGAAGCAAAAATAAGGTATGTAAGGTAAGGTATCTGTCGTATTCATTCGACGAAGTCAATCAAATCAACTCAAGTCAAAACAATCAATCAATCAATCAATCAAAATCACCACACAACCACAGCCGCAACTCGACCCAACCACACGGGCACCCATTTCTCATTCTATCCACTCAACTCAACTCATTGCACCGTAAAATGCTTAAAGAAGAGCAGCAACAACACCCATGAGACCTGCAACGGCACCTGCTCCGGCAGCGGCACGGTTAGCACCACCGGTGAAAGCCGGGGCGGCAGGGGTAGTCGTGGAAGGAGAGCTGGTAGGGACAGGGTTGACGTCCGTGGGGGCGGAGGGGATAACGGGGACGCTGGTGGGGATGACAGGGACAGAGGCAGAGGGGGAGCCGGAGGGGGTAGGGAGACCAGTGGAGCTGCTGCTGTTTTCGTTAGTCCATGCTACCTAGTATGTTTCAAGATGGAGAACCGTGGGGAAGTGAACGTACCAAGCCTTGCACCGGGTGATGGTGGTGGTGAGGAGAGGGCGGGTGACGGTGTAGGGGCCGCCAGAGAGCGTGACGGATCCGGGCTGGTTGAAGTTAGTTTTAGTTTCTCGCGAGTACGGAGGCGCAAACGTACAGTCTCAACGGGGATGGTCTCGGAACCGGCAGTCAGAGTAGTCGACTTAGGGCAGAAAGTGGTGTACTCGGTGACCTCAATGGTGGTGTACTCCTGAGAGGCAGCAGCGCCAACGGCGAGGAAAGCAGCAACGGCGGCGAAAGAGAACTTCATTTTGATTGATTTAGGGGGTGAAGAGATTGACAAAAAAGAGTGAGTTGATAGTAAAGAGTGTGGTGGTTCTTGAAAAAGAATGAAATCGGTATAAAAACCGGGGTGCGTTTGGCAGGCAGATGGGAATTGATTGCGGTGCTGGCAAAGGAAGGGAAAAGAAGAGGAAAAGGACGGGGGAACGGGGAGAGTAATATAAACACGTACTAGACGGGAATCAGGAACCAAATTGGCAAACACAGACACTAAGAGGCTAGTGAGTTAGTGTTTTTTAGGCAGTCGAATCGTAGCATCTTCAGGGGTAGTTTTGTGGAGGTTCGAGTCGGAGCTAATTTCCTTTGACTTGCTCTGATTAAATTGTCTAGGGGTTCTCCATTAAACTCAGCTGAAGGAGTCTGGACTGCGCTCAGATCCTTGGATGCAGCCTTGGACTTTGTTTTCCCCTTTCTGCAAGCGTAGCTGCCAGCTTGAACCTTGCGGTGACTGCCCAGTGCCCTCAGTTGGACGACTGATTCAGGTACGAACCTCGCCTATGCGCGTCCATGGAACCAACACGAGCCACTCTTCAGATCCTATAATCCATTTTTGAGATCAACTAGTTCCTGATAATGTGATAGAGTCTGTGTTAAAGTCAACTTCAAAGAAATTTCAATCAAGGATCTTAACCCCAGTCCCTTGCACTGTACCACTGTGACTCTGACACGCATGTCTTTCATCACAATGTCACCATCACACGACCCTGCTTGACGTAGGGGCCTTGTGCCTTGCAGATGCCACGCAATTTGTCAGAGCTCGGCGTTGACTTGTTCATTTCAGTCTGAAGCGAGCATCGAAAAGTCTAGACTCAATACTAGATGATAGACAACGCAGAGATGACGATCATGGAGATCGACTCATATAGTTCACTTAACTATGTCCTCAGGATCGAACAACTTGATAAGGTTCGGGATTCCGAAGACAGCAGTGTCCCCGAGGCAGCTCCTCGGAGTGTAGTGCTAGGAATGAAATTAGAATGGCCAGCAAGGTAGTGAAATGAGCCAGGTCGACATTGAGTATTGTATTAAGTTATTCACTATCAACATTGAAAAATCTATCCCCATGATCCTCGATCTCAAACAAAACACAACAGTCCAATCTGATGGTTCATTGCCCCTAAAAGGATGGTGGGAGGCGGGGACATAGCCGCATCGCCCGGGATATTCAGCAAGCCGAACCTCCACGAGAGCTGACCAGAAAACGCCATTCTTCATCTTGGATTTAGTTGTGTGAAGAAAAAAAGAGAAGAGGGAACCACAAATTCAATTGAGAGTTTTTGTGCGTGCGGCAGGGGATCATCAATTCTCCGATGCACCGACCAGCTCGGAGATGCTAGTCTACATCGGGGTTAGCGGCTATAGCTTCCCGCGGGCAACGGCGGACGTCACCTTGTCCGACAGTATCGCGGAGACTCTTCCTATCTACTTATACTGTCTTTTTCCTTTTTCTGCTCCAATTCCCTCAGAGGATACTCACAAGCTCTGAATCTATATACCATGCTAGGCCGCTGTGGTCGTCAGGCTTCGCGCCTCCTCCCTCTGCGTCCTACCTCCGTCCGCCCGCCTACAGTGCAATGGCATCGTATGGTGTCATCGTCCAGTCGGGATGGCCAGCAATCAGTGGGCATCACATCAAATCACTTGAGAAGGATGGAGCTAATTCAATGCAGCTACTCTCTGCTTCTCTTGAGAAGGCTGATCCCCCAGTGTACACCATTCTCCAAAATGTAGGCTGCCCTTCACAGCCCACAGCTCTGGCTAACCCATTGCAGGAGAAAAAACGCCAACAGCACTTCATTAACCTCATCCCTTCAGAGAACTTCACATCCCAGGCTGTCTTAGACGCCTTGGGCAGTGTTATGCAAAGTATGATGCTGATCACTGTCATCTGCCCATGCTAACCCGCGCAGATAAATACTCCGAAGGATATCCTGGCGCAAGGTACTATGGGGGAAACGAGTACATCGATCAGTCGGAGAGGCTCTGTCAGCAGCGCGCCCTCGAGACGTTTCGATTGAGCCCGGAGGAATGGGGCGTCAACGTCCAGCGTAAGTTCCTTCTCCTATCGGTGCGGCTTCGCTAACAATATAGCGCTCTCCGGCTCCCCCGCAAATCTATACGCCATCTCCGCGCTGCTCAACACACATGACCGATTGATGGGCTTGGATTTACCACACGGCGGCCACCTTTCGCACGGCTATCAAACACCTACGAAGAAAATTTCATTCATTTCCAAATACTTCGAGACGCTGCCTTACCGTCTGGACGAGTCGACCGGGCTCATCGACTACGACGCCCTCGAGAAACAATCCCTGCTTTACCGCCCGAAGCTCATCATCGCCGGTACATCCGCCTACAGTCGTTTGATTGACTACGCTCGCATGCGCCAGATCTCAGAGAATGCAGGTGCATACCTTATGAGCGATATGGCGCACATTTCCGGTCTTGTCGCCGCCGGCGTCGTTCCCTCTCCATTTACACACTCCGACGTCGTGACAACCACCACCCACAAGTCTCTTCGTGGCCCTCGTGGAGCCATGATCTTCTACCGCAAGGGTGTCCGCAGGACGGACAAGAAGGGCAACCCAGAGCTATACAATCTCGAAGGTCCGATCAATGCTTCCGTCTTCCCTGGCCACCAGGGCGGTCCTCACAACCACACCATCACAGCACTGGCCGTAGCTCTCCAGCAGGCGCAGACCCCGGAATTCAAGGTCTACCAGGAGACAGTCATGGCTAACGCCAAATCCTTGGCGGACCGCCTCGGCTCCCCGCTTAGCAGCGGCGGCCTGGGGTACAACATTGTGTCCGGAGGTACCGACAACCATCTGGTTCTTGTGGACCTGAAGAACCGTGGCGTTGACGGCGCTCGAGTCGAGCGCGTGTTGGAGCTGTGCGGCGTCGCCAGCAACAAGAACACCGTCCCCGGGGACCAATCAGCCCTAAAGCCCGGTGGCCTGCGACTCGGCACACCCGCGATGACTACCCGCGGGTTCCAGCCCGAGGACTTCCGTCGTGTCGCAGACATTGTCGACCGCGCAGTCACAATCACACAGAAGCTGGACAAACCCGCCAAAGAGAGCGCGACGTCCAAGGGTGCCAAGAACCCTAACACGGTCAAGGCATTTTTGGAGTACGTAGGCAACGGCGAGGAGATTTCAGAGATTGTGCAGCTGCGACAGGAGGTGGAGGACTGGGCGGGCACCTTTAGTCTCCCGTGGGCTAAGGATTAGAATATATCCATGTATTATGTTACGAAGTTAAGATTTGTTCTTAAGAAGTAAGACTACAATACCTCAAGGTTCACTCGGTAGTCAGCCACTTCTTAGAGATGGTGCCAAGACAGTAGTAATCAAGATTCCAATAGTTATACTCCAATTCCGCCGCATCGAGTCTCTCCTTCGAGTAAGCGCCTCCCCAATCATCGGCTCGAATGCCGCCCATCTTCAATCATCCCAGCCAGCCTCCTCTCCCACCACTCCAACTTCGCCACTCGCTTACTCCAAAGTATTCTGTCTCTCATTGCTTAGATATACTTGCACTGTCCAATCTCAACCAAGAACACAACAACATAGTCCATTAATATATATCCAAACCGATAACCATGAAAGTCAGCGAGGTATATATCCTAACCCCTACGGACGAGGTTACCACACACCACGATCTCCATCCTGATTCCTCTCCAACAGCCCAAACCCAACAATAAATTCTCACAATGGCCAATAGATATACATCTACCCCATAAAATCCCTCCGCGGGGTCCCCGTCTCCTCCGCCCAAGCAACCCGCACAGGCTTCAAATATGACCGCCGCTTCATGCTCCTCAAGGTGATCCCCAACGAGTCCAGCACCGATCCCAGCGAAACAGCGCTCAAGAACATGCACGTCCCGCATTTCCCAGAGATGGCGCTATTCGGGACGGAGCTTTTCGAGTCGGAGTCTGAGAAAGGGACCCGGTGTGGGAGAATCCGCGTTACGTATAACGGCTCTACGACAGATTCTCAGGGGACCATAAGTGGAGGGCCTGGGAACGTCCTCGACCTCCCGCTGACGCCTGACACGCGCGGGCTGGAGGAACTAGTGGTTATGATGCACAAGTCTCCGACGAAGGCGTATAACATGGGGGACAAGTACAATGCATGGTTTAGCGAGCGGTTCGGGTATGAGGTTGTGTTTGCTTATTTGGGGGAGGCGAACGGGCGGGCTGTTCTGGGGACGTTTGCGCCGGGGAAGCATGTTGCGCATAAAGATCGGCAGAGACAGGGTTTTGGGCTGGGGTTGGTTGGGGCGGTGCTGGTTTTACTTATGGGGGTTTTTATGGTTGCGCTTGGGGTTGGGACTACGGCTACTGGGGGTTTGGAGGGGGTTATTACGGTCGCGGTGGGTGGGCTTGGACTGGTGTACTGTTTGTGGCAGTTGAAGGGGGCGGAAGATGAACGTATCACGTTTGCAGATGCAGCGCCGTATATGGTTGTTTCGGAGACTTCTGTGGCGAACGTCTCTGGTCGGTTGGATAAGGAGGAGATGGATGTGAGGAAGTTCCGAGCGAATGTTGTTGTTCGAGGTGCGGGCACAGCATTTGAAGAGGACTTTTGGGCTGAGTTGGTGGTTGGGGATAGCCAGGTTCGACTGCTGCTGACAGCGAACTGTGTGCGGTGTCGTAGTTTGGATGTGGACTATGCGACGGGGAAGATGGGGACTGGTGAGTCGGGGATGGTGTTGAAGAAGCTTATGGGTGATCGAAGGGTTGATACTGGGGCGAAGTACAGCCCTGTCTTTGGGCGATATGGGTTCCTGGATGGGCTGTCGGACTCGAAGACGATTCAGGTTGGGGATGAGGTTGTTGTGGCGAGAAAGATGAAGGAACGGGCTACTTACGGTGAGTTTGTGAATATCTTCAGGAACTATGGGGCTGACCTGATTACCTAGACTGGCCTGGATTGGCGTAAATGTACGGAGTACCTTGGACTAGACATAAACAGTTAGAAAGTGGTCCGCAGTGACGTTGAGATGAATGATCAGAGACAAGTGAATAAAATTAGCCACCAGCTGAAACTGACAAACAAAGTGAACTGCGGCTGTGCAAGAATTCTTGGCTTTGCACCACTTCAGCCTGACTTCATTTCCCCTCTTCAATTCTACTCTCATCCATACTTTATCTCCTTGCATCTCGAGTTTCAAGTTGCTCGCCATGGATCAAATCCGCCGTAAAGATACCACAAAGGGTCCCCCCTTGAGGATTCTCTCCCTAGGTAAGTCTCCACTAATTCATTCGATTGTATAGAAAGTGTACTAACAAAACAGATGGCGGTGGCGTACGAGGATACTCCATGCTCATCCTCCTCCAGGAACTCATGCATCGCATCTACGTCGAAACAGAAGGAAAGCCTCCGCGTCGCGATCAAATACCAAAACCATGCGACCACTTCGACCTCATCACCGGCACCGGAACAGGCGGCCTAATCGCTTTGATGTTGGGCCGCTTACGCCTCGATTTAGAAACCTGCAAGGACGTCTACGTGCGCATGACCCGCCGGGTATTTGAAACAGACAAAACGTTCGCTGGTATTCCATTCCGATCGACACTATTCAAGGCGTCGAAACTCGAGGAGGCGATCCGCGAATGTGTGCGCGAACACACCGTTTACGAAGCCGAGGGAAACGACCTGTCGCCAAACACAGCCACTTCACCGACATATGCACCGTTTAGCCCGAATTTCTCAACGGCCTCGACTCCGCAGCGGTCGGGCAGTCGGGCGAGTGTTAGCACGTCGCATTCTTCGTCGACCAACAATCGAGGATCTGCTTTTATAAATGGGCTCCGCTGGGGAAATCCGGATGCGCTATTATATGATAATCGAGAAAACCGGACGAAGACGGCCGTGACGGCGCTGTATCGTGGCACGCAGAAGAATGGGTCGTCGGTGTTTCTGCGGTCGTACGATTCACGCAAGGAGCCTGCACCCGAGTTTAATTGTAAAATTTGGCAGGCTGGTCGTGCGACCTCGGCGACTGGGCTGGCTTTCAAACCTATTCGCATTGGGCAGCACTGGTTTATTGATGAGGGGCCGGGCACGTATAATCCCTCGCCGCAGGTTCTGGAGGAGGTAGTGGTTAATGAATGGCCTGGCCGTGAGGTTGGGGTGTTTATCAGTGTCGGCACGGGTAAGCGTCCGCCAGACACAAACAACCGACAGCATGAGTGGTGGGAGGACTTTTTCGGTGACGCGCTAGGCACGTTCGCTGAGGCGCGCCGTCGGCTGATTTCGAAAATCGAGGGTTGCGAGGATATTCATCATGATATGCTCCGGGAACACCTCCCCAAGCGCAACGTCAGCAAGGACAACTACTATCGGTTGAACGTAGAGGTCGGCGTCGGCGAGTTTGGCATGAACGAGTGGCATCGTCTAGCTGACATCAGCACCAACACGCGGCGATACCTCACACGACCAGATGTGAAGAAGATGATTCTCGACGCGAGTGTCAAGCATGCCAAAATCGAGCGCATGAACCGCCGGCTCGACGCCCACACTGCCGCCGGTCATGATCCAAACATGCTTCTCGAAGACGACAACTCCTCGCTCGCCCCAAGCCCTCGTCTTTCCGTGGTCTCACCAACACAAGCATCGCATCCCGCACAAGCACCAGCACCACCAACATCCGCACCACCCCCTCCGCCCGCGAACTTCTTCGAACTCCCCGCCGAACTTCCCGCCGACTTCATCCAGCTACAGCCCAACGACGACAAACTCCCTATGCACCCAACACCACAAGAATCCATCCGCCCCTCCTCCGGTCGCGCCTCAGGCTCCGACCTCATCCACTCCAACGAACCCAGCCGCCCAGCATCCCAAGCCTATTCGCACTCGCACTCGTCTCCTCCCCGCTTAAGCGTCGAACACATCCACTTCCCACCTCCTGTCCCCCCAAAGACCCCAATCCCATACCCAGAAGCCGAACTCGGCGGTATCCCCATGCCAATGCCGAGTCCAGGCCTACATCCCGCGCACACGAATCCGACGGCAACAGTGACGGGGTCTCGACCGCCGTATCCAGTTGATGAGGCGCCACCGGTGGTTAATAAATTGAGGAAACCGAGTTATCAAGTGCGTGATTATTCTTAGGGTCGTCTACGGAGTATGCAATTTCGGCGTGGGTGGGTTTTATTTATCTTTCGGGGTGAGGGTCGCTTTGCATCCATGATGTATTATGAGAGATGAGTGTACTTTATATGTGATATACCCTAGACGAGCTACGTCGGTCAATGAATTTTTACTGATATCAGTACGGACGGTGTGTAAAATGTAAAGCAATGGTGGTGGTGACCAGGTAGACCTCGCCGCGTAGACCCTCGATATATTTCTCGAGCAGCGCAGTCTACAAGAGCACACCCACCGACACAGAGAACAAGAAGCAATACTCAAATAATATACATCTCTACTATCTATATAAATCTTCTACTCAAAGCCATCATAGTCATACAGATACAGAGCACTTAGAAAGCAAAAAAGTCGACACCTCAGTCACCAACCTCACCACCGTGGACACCGAAGCACCGCCGGTGAAGACTCAAGACAAGACACCCCGCCATGAAGTCATCAAGCAAGCAAGCAAGCCTAGGGCAAGTCTAGGAAAGTTTAGAGATCCGATTCCCCATGCATATGCAGCACGGCTCGCTGCAGCTGAAACCAGCCCAGTTGGCAGTTAAGAGCAGTCGACTCAGACCAGGAAGGACAGTGGAGTGGACGGCGACCCAGGCAGCTCTGGAGGTCCTGGAGGGCCCCGGAGGGATCGTCAGAACGGAGACTCAAAACTCAGGAGGCAACAGGAGGCAGCGAAGCTAGGGTGTTTGGTATTTACGAGTAAATTGCGGTAATTCTCAAGTTTGGAGGGACTCATGGATGGATGGGATGGGTGGAAAAGGATTGGTGGGCGGGATGATAGGTCGAGATGGCGCCAACGCATTCACACCAGCTTCTTCTAGGCTCCGATGGCCGTCTCTCCCTCTCTCTCTTCCTGTTCCGTTTCTTCAGGGAACCGCAGGGAGGATTGGGGGGAAAGAATGCTAACCTCCAGAAAAAGTCAGCTGCTCAGGACTCAGGTCAGGGCACTGGACATGGACAGCGCAGTCCTGGAAGCGCCGTCCGAAGTTATCGTGAGGGAGTGGAGATGGACAGACTTACGTGGTCGCTCTCCCGACCAGTCGATTGATCGACCGGGCATTAGTTTGTTTAAGGGCCAATAGTCTTCCTTTTGTTCTATCGCTCTGGTCTGTCTGTGCTCTGCGCTGAGTTGGAGGACTGGAACAGTCGAACGGGATAGAGTTACACAAGTACGAGGGAATCTCCGATGTCAAGACCTCCAGACTCCAGCAAGACAGTCCGTGATGAGGCAGGAGGCAGAGGCAGGCAGAGTCGATCGCGGGACACGGACCGTAATCTGTCTAAGGATGCAATGTGAGGTTATTTCCTGCTTGCATCCCGAGACTATTTTAGTTACTTCAAGTCAATACTGGACGGGCTGCGGACTACGCTTGTCAAATGATTGGTTTGATATAATTAGACGGCGCTTCGATATCGCTGACTCCGGCTCTCCTCGGTCTCATAGGATCTGAGTCGGGAGATCGCAATTCCTCCCCTCTTAAAGACTGCAATAATCTCGAAAAAGTAATTCTAACGAGTGACACGGCTAATCAGTCCTGAGTGACTGACTCGTAGCACAACAGGGTCAACGCAGGGGTAATCCTAATCCTCTGCCCCAGAACGCTGACAGGACCGTTCGCGGACCTAGTGAGTAGCTAGCAGATGCAATTTCGTGGATCAACTTATCAAGGCCCCAAGGGCTCTCTCTTCCGTGCGTGCTAAGCTCCGGAGGAGGAGCCATTATGTACCTAAGATGTGCCTACAGATGTATGTACGGACGGAGATGGTCAAGTGTCTTCAGACTGAGGCTCTGCTGCAGGTACACAATGAAGTATCCCACTGTATGTAGTTTATTCAAACATATTGAAACTCAAGAGCATCTCGATATCAAGCCCAGACAATCACGATAATAATACTCCGTCCAACTCCGAAGTCAGTTGTGCTCTGCCCCACCAAATATTCGACTCGCTAGTAATAATGAACAGTGATCCAATCCAGGGTGTCGACGATGCGCTGTCAATCCTAGTCTTCCCTAGTCTCGACTTGTGCAAATCCAATTTCATTTTCCTCTCCGATCTTCCGTAATTTGATTTTTCTCTTTTTCTCTTTGTCTCCGGAGTCTGCCCGGGTCAGCTGCGTTGTCTCTTTCGCGTTAGAGCTGAGTCTTGTCCCTCTCTGGAGGAGTCCGTACTATTCTGCTGAATCTCCCACTCTCAGTCTTAATCACCGTCATGATACCCAGAATTCAAATATGAAGCCCCGCAAGATCTGCTATGTACGACGGCTGCGGGACTCGGCCCGTCGGTAGCGCTGGCCTGATCCCTGTTTTTCATTCTTCCAAATCACAATCCGAAGGAATCCCCAAGAAGCGCGATGAACAAAGAAGGTCAACTAGTTAGTAGCTGGTACTTTCTCCCGCAGCTTCTCCAAATTCCACACTCCGTCGGTATGACATACAGAGGGAAGGGTGGAGGACGGCCCGCTCCGTGCAGTGTGCTTATAGCTAAGCCTACCGAGGTTGTCCCATAGACTAGGCCCAGGGTAACTTCTAACCGCGAACAATGGAGGCAGTTAAAGATTCTTCACTCTTGCAGGACGGACGGTAATATCTGCATGGCGGCAGTCAGTGGCAGACTACTGTATGTCATAGCTTGGGTCCATGGAAGCTGACAGGAGTTCGACTCTGATGTGCTGATGTGGGCTCGGAGTGGTGGTCAGAGCACGAGAGCTACGGAGTAGCTCTGGAGACTGAAACTAGGCTAGCATGGCATTATTATTATTATTACAATTTCCCATGTATATTTGTAAATTGTAATATGCTCGGACCCCTGCTCAACAGTCAACAACCCCCCTCCAAGACCCGGATCGGACCAGACAAGGCATTTGTCTAAATGAAAAGCAAACACAGTCACTGGTGGCAAATTGCTGAGTCTGAGTCCCTTGAAAGTCGGTCGGCTGTCGCTGGGCTGTCAGACCGACTCACAGCCAGCCAGCAAGCCGAATGATGACTCTGCACAGACTAACTAGGGCGACCAAACGCAAGGGGTAGTAGGATGCAGCGCACAAGATTCCGAACCTATCGTCGCGGAAATGGACTGACATGGCAATTCAATTCAGATATCCGTGATAAGAGCTATCTGGTGAAACAGCGGTGAGCTTGAGTCTTGAAGGTCTGAGTGGGAGTGAAAATAACTAGTAAACGAGGGGCAGGGAGTTAGTCTAGACTATAGCTTAGCTAGCCTCTAGCCCACAGACCAAGAAAGAACGTGATATCCGCCCATGACAGATAATTACATATAAAAATAGCTCGTTCAATTTCCAATTCCACGAACTCCCCATCTAAAACAATATCAGTTCGAACTAGATCCCTTATTCCAGTCCCAGCCAGCCAGAATGTACATTATCAGCATACTAGTTAGTAGACCTACATAAACACAAGCAAGTATACACCCCGTACAGCTGCCGAGTAGTCTAGCCTTCCAAGGCTCACTTGCTACGTATGTTCTACAGCTGTTAGTCTTCACTGCTGGCACCTCCTGGTCTCGTGAAACGCCGCAGAACCAATAGTGGTGCCAGTGCTGCATGATCGTGGCGGGGCATGCATAATTTCGAAAGTACCTAAGCTGCCCGCGAGGTTGGCGGAGAATTAGAGATCGATCTGTTGCATACGGAGGAGTTACTCTAGTACGGAGTACTTCTTACTCGTAGTTAGTTCAATCAAGAATGGGTTGGGTGATATGAGACGGAGTTCTAGATAGATAGGGTGAACCGTTGACCGACTTTGTGGTCGAGGTTGACAGGTCTAATACGCAGGAGTGCAGGATCATACTATCTATTCTCGAGGATGATTAAGATTCAAGGAGTTTACTATTCCCTAGTGCCTTGTCAACTTGAAAGTATCAGGTCTGATAGCCCTTCCCAGGTAATAGCACCAACTCTGTCCAGAAAAGTCCATACAGGAGCTATTTGCTCGCTTTCCCGTACAGTGACAGCTGGCTTTTGTCAGAGCTCAGAGATCGCCGCCACTGATTTCGTGGTGCACTCTGGACCACTGGATTTCTTTGCTGGCTGCGCGAATCCCTGCCACTCTGCTGCCCCGTGTAACATCCTACTTTGATTCTCGCGTGCTTGCATTGGTTCTTTTTACAATAGCTTGACTTGTATTAGGTGATAGATGAAGAGATATTGAGTCGGGGATGCCGATATTATCTGAATAGTGTTCAGACTGTAAGTGTGCATGTAGTAGAGGCGTAGACTACGGAGTACGCCTCATGATATCGGGTCGGAGTGTTTCTGAAAAAGAAAAGAAAGAAATAACCGACTTTGAAGTATTATTTATTACAGCACTTTTTTAGTATCTCCAGCCTGCCCGACAGCTTGTTGCTCCGTAGATACCTAGGTATACCGCCAAACTCTCAGACTCACAGACTCTCAGACTCTCAGACTCTGAGCCAGAGCAGACGGACTGGTGGACCCGATCGGAGAAACATCTCATATCCAGATTAATATAATATCCAGATCGATGACTTACAGACTCTCAGAGACTACAGAGTAGAGAATCCTTGCTTGGCCAAGATCACCTCTTTCCTGTCTAGTAAGGATCCACAATACGCGTATTTGCATTACTCGGTACGGATCCATTGCTGACAGTTTGATTAACACTACTTGATTCCTTTACTCTTAAGTTGATATAGCTTCGCTTTTTCTTTTTCTCCTCTGTTCTTCGCGTTTAAGAAGCGAGACAATTGACTGCCTTGCAGAGTCTTTGACACAGCTCAACTTCTCTCGACACAGTCTGTCATCTGTACTCAGTCTGTAGAAACGTGCCGTACGTCTCCAGCCTCCCGCTAGTCACTTCCCCTCCCACTGCAAGCTAAGCTTGGACTGCGTTTGCTGTCCCAGACTCCCAGCCTCTCCTCTCTCCCCCATCTTCACCTCATCCTCCACCTCTCTTGATTGTCTGAGATTTGGTGCTTTCTTTTCTTTTTCTGCCCCCCTCTGCTCCCTCCCTTTGCTTTTCCTTCGGATTCTATTTTTTCCTGCTCCACCTCCCTTCATCCACCAAGGCTCAAGCAGCCATCCCCGTCTCCAGTCGCCCCGACATCATCCCTTCCGTTTGACGCCTCTTATACATACTCGCTCTCCGTCCTTCTCTCTTCTCATCTTCACCATCGAGTAATGACCTCTCGACTCACTTGTTTTGCTTCGTTTCTAGACTCCCTTCCTTGCCACTTCAACGACTTACTACGACCTGTTACGACTCTTGTACGAGCCTGATTTAAAATCTGCACGCATATCATTCTTGTCGCCTTTTGCCACTTATCGTCCTCGCTTTTGCTTCTGTCCTCCGTGGATCCTGGATGCAACTTGCTCGCCTCTTCCCCACTCCGCTCTTATGACTGAAACGAGCTCCATGATTCCGTGCTTCTGCTGTTGAGCCTTTGCATTGCAGTCTAGGAGTGCTTCGCATGTAGATTTCAACCTGCCTACCGTCCCGTTTGTCTGCAATTTAAAGCCCTGTTTACGCTTACGACGTTTCACGAACAAGCCCACGATTGCTCTTCCCTTGCATTTTCGCATTGCCTATTGACCTTGCTGCATATTCGCCGTGCTCGACTTGCTTTTCTTATTTCATGACTTTCTGAGTGCGCCTCTTTGAAAAACATATCCATCCATCCCAACGTTGGATCCTCTCGAGTCCGACGTTCCAATTCCACATACTTCTCAATTCTTAGTCCCGTTACCCGAGGAAACCGAAAAGCTGGAGCTGCCGTCGATTTCCCAGGTCCACACCAGAGGTCCTGTTGATATTCCTTGGTATAACCACCACGCCGCTGAGAGACCACTGTTATCTGGCGACCGACTTCCGGCCCTTAGCCTGCCAACGGCCTCGCAGCCGCCGATCTCGGGGCAGTCCTATCGGACTAGCTACGAAGACGCGTCGGCTTCCAACCAGAGCAGCGCCAGGACCAGCTTGTCCGGGGCCGCGCCTGTATACGAAACTAGGAGCCCGCCGTCCTCGTCTGCAGACCTGCCGTCTGGTGGCCAGCCCCGTCTTTCCCTGGATTCCACCGCTTCCCAGGAATACAGCATCCCGCAGAATCCCGTCAGCGAAGGCTACTATCCTCAACAGACCCAGATATCCAGCATGAACCAGTCCCAACAGTACATGGATGTGCATTCGCATATGTCGTCCGGACAGCCTTATGCGTCCCATCCTGCAACCGCTGGAGCACTGACCCATTACCAATACCCGCAGCAACCACCGGTTTTACAACCTACTTCCTCATTTGGACCGGGCGGCTCTTACTCACAGTATCCGTATCCTAATGGAGTGAATTCTTCGCAACCTGGACCTCAGCCGCCGACGACAATGAGCAGCCAAGTTCCCGCTCAATTGCTGCCTCTGCCTGGTAAGTGCAAAATAGGATTTACAATAATGCCGTATTAACTTCTTTTAGTGACCAGCCACGCTGTATCAGCTCCTGGATATGGAAACAGCTCCGGAACACCGATGCAAGGGTTTGTGTATGATCCCACTGGGCAGATGGCACCCCCAGGCGCGAAGCCTAGGGTAACCGCCACGCTTTGGGAGGATGAGGGTAGTCTCTGCTATCAGGTAGAAGCTAAGGGTGTTTGCGTTGCTAGACGAGAAGGTGAGTAAATTTTCTCTAAAACAAGGCATTGGCTGATTTGTAGACAACCACATGATCAACGGAACCAAGCTACTCAATGTTGCGGGCATGACAAGAGGCCGTCGAGATGGTATTCTCAAGAGTGAAAAGGTGCGGAACGTGGTGAAGATCGGCCCCATGCATTTGAAGGGTGTCTGGTAAGCTCTCCATCTTTTGTGCTGAACTGTTCTAACATAAGCAGGATTCCGTTCGAACGTGCTTTGGAATTTGCCAACAAGGAGAAGATTACGGATCTGTTATACCCCTTGTTTGTGCACAACATAGGCAGCCTGCTGTACCACCCAACCAACCAGACGCGGACGAACATGGTGGTGCAGGAATCGCAGCAGCGGAGACTCGAGGGCCCCCAACCAGCTCGCACCCCCCAAGTCCCCCAGCCGCCTAGTTTACATCACCACCACTCCCTGCAGACACCCGTGCAGACCCATATGCCTCAACCTCATGCGATGACAACTCAAGCTGGAGGCCGGCCTACCCTTGACCGCGCTCATACGTTCCCCACCCCACCTGCCAGTGCATCCAGCCTGATAGGCATCACCGGCCAAGGTAACTCCTACGAATGGAACCAAGGGATGAACTCCGGTGTCCCGAACACGCAACCACTGTCTATCGACACCAGCTTGTCTAATGCACGATCGATGCCGACGACGCCAGCCACAACACCTCCCGGAAACAACCTGCAAGGAATGCAACCTTACCCGCCTCAGTCCGGCTACGACTCAAAACCGTACTACTCCGCAGCGCCCTCCGCCCACCCTCATTACGCCCCACACCAACCGCTGCCACAACAGCCCATGGCGCCATACGGCCATTCGATGCAGAACAGCTCGTATATCAAAGGCGACATGGCACCTCCCTTACCTGGACGCGCCTCTGTTGGACAGGCCGAGATCGAATCAGATGTGAAAGAGCGCTACGGACAGAGCAGCGGGCATGTTGGTGGCGCGACGTCGGAGACCGAGCCCGAGTACGCGCAGCATGACAACGGGTACAACACCGCCCGGGGCTCGTACTACACCACGAACCCCTCGGTCAACGGTATTGCCGGCGAGCACTCTCAGCTTCCTCCGGACATGACGGGCTCCCCTTCGCAGCAGCCCGGATCTGGCCGCATGACTCCTCGCACCAGTGGTGCAGGTCCTCAGTGGGCCTCTGGGTACACCACTCCTCCTCGTCCCGCAGCCGGCAGCCTATACAACATTGTCAGTGACACGCGGGGGACCTCCTCGGCAAATGGAGGCCCTTCTGAAAATTACTCTGTGGCGTCAAACTCGGGGTACTCGACAGGACTTCATGGTTCCTTAGGCTCTAACAAACGCATGCGTGATGATGACGACGATGACCGCATCGTTCGGCCCGATAGCCGTGGTGACTATGAGAGCAAGCGTCGGAAGACCTTGACCGAAGGCAGCGTCGGCGGTCCAATGGGAGGCGTTCCTCTCGGATTACAGCCTATGAAAGCGGGCGGCAGCCTTATGGCTGGTCGTCGGTAAGCCTTGAACCAAAATCAAAGAAGAAAAAAAAAATCAGGCAAAGAAGCAAAGACAAAAAAGGTTGTTGACGGGAATGAATCTCTTCTCGGGGTGCATTATGGTTTCCTTACTTTCTAATAGAACATGTTCGCATTGTTCTGGGGTGTCAATTGACTCGGCGTGTGTTGGCGTCGGTGTCAGATGTCTCGATTACTCTGCCTACTTCGAGCCGGATGGATGTTAGACATGACTGGGTACCTGGATCAGGTGTTGATGGTCTCGGCATTTGGGTTACTACCATGGGAATCGTGGCCATAAAGTTATGAATGACTTGCAAAAGGATATGTATTCTGGGTTTGGTTTCTGGTGCAGCGTTCTGAAGTCGCCTCTCTGCTTTTAAGCTATCACTTGGAGACGAGGATGGCCTGTGCTGGTGATGATTGCGACCGGCTATATTTTATGACCATGATGAGACGAATTTCTTACGTTATTAACATTTGTGCATCGTAGTTGCAAGTAGAATAGACTACCTAGTCCAATTTCATGTGACTTGACAGATGGTCTGGCCTGGTGACGTGATGATAGTTGCAAACTGACATAGCTGCAGAGGCATACTGAGGGGCCTTCAGATCAAGATGGTAATGAGGTCCGCCCCCCAAGATCTACACCAGACTCCATGAAGCAGCTGACCCATGGAACTGCAGAATCGCGTGGGGAAAGACTCCCGCGCACAGACTGAATCCGGATTCCGATCAAAGGCCGGGGAAGGCCACATCAACCGTGCTGTTTTTGGAGAATCTCCCCGCGCTCCTATCCGGAAATTTGGCCCGCGAGTTGAGGGGAGGTATGAAGTATAAGAGGGGCATCATTCAAGAGCTCAAGAAGGAGAACGTCTCAAGAACAATCGCCCAAAATGATCACAGTCACATACGCTGCTGGTGTCGGCCTCCTGGCCCTGGTCTACTTTGTGATATGGCCCGTCTCCGAATACTTTCGGGACCCGAAGGGTATGTCCTGTTGCGTACATTGAGATTGTGGCTGCTTGCTAACGAGGATAGGCCTTCGCCGGTACCCCAACATGTCCCTCTTTTCCGGCATGTCAACCATACCCTTTGCTCTGATGGCCGCACGGGGATTCCGCTCTCGAGAGCTTCAAGAACTCCACCAAAAGCACCCTGTCCTTCGCACTGGCCCGAATACTCTTTCTTATGGCGACGTACGTGCCATCAAGGACATCTACGGACACAACACCCGCTGCATCAAAGACCCCTCGTACATCATTACAAAGGGCACGCACTACCACCTCGCAGATGTGGTCGACAAGCCCGACCACGCCCGCAAACGCAAGGTCCTCTCCTCTGCATACGCCCTCAAGAACCTCGAAACCTGGGAGCACAAAGTCAGCGACAAGGTCGTCCGGGTAATCCGCCATTTTGACAAGGTCTGCACCGCGCCTCTCCCCGCCGGCCAGCAACGCCCCGACGCAGCCGACCTCACAGTCGACTTCCGCGCCTGGACCAACTTCTTCTCTCTCGACGCCATCGTCGACATCGGCCTCAGCGACAAACTCGGCTTCCTAGACCAAGGCCACGACATGTGCACAGCCGAACGCAAAGACGGCACCACATACCGCACATCCCTCCGACAGGCTCTCTATCCAAACGCCCGCAAACAATCCTATCTCGTCTGGAACTACACCTGGTACCCGGTCATCAACAAACTCGCCAATATCCTCCCCTTCTTCGCCAAAATGCAAACCTCCGCAGACACATGGGAAGACATCGTCTGGCACCGCTCCATGAAGCGCCGCCGCCGCTACGAAGCCGGCGAGAAACTAGACGACTTTTTCGCTGCCCTAATGGACGACAAAACCGGCAAACCCCACGGCCTGGAATGGGGCGAAGCCGTCGCCGAAATCAATATCATGATGAACGCCGGGTCAGTGACAACCGGCATCGCAATCACGAATGTCATGTACCAGCTCCTCAAGAACCCAGAGTGCATGGTAAAACTCCGCGAGGAAATCGATTCGGTCTTTGACTCGGATGACGAGATCATTGCATCTTATGATAAAGTGAAACACCTCCCTTACCTCCGCGCCTGTCTTGATGAATCGCTCCGCATATTCCCCCCAACCTCTCACGGCCTCCCGCGCGAAACACCCGCCGAGGGCCTCGATATCTTAGGCCAATGGGTACCCGGCAAAACAACTGTCAGCATGTCCGCGTACGTCGCGCACCGCGACGAGTCCGCCTTCCCGCAAGCACACCTGTACAAACCCGAGCGGTGGCTCGGCGAGGAAGGGAAAGCGCTCGGGCCATACTTTGTTGCGTTTAGCGCGGGCGCGCGGTCATGCATTGGCCGAAACATCTCGTATCTGGAGCAGACGGTTATCCTGGCGAGCTTGGTGAGGCGATATGAGTTTGCTTTGCAGGACAAGGCGTGGGAGTTGCAGAGGGAGGAGACGATGAATATGATTTTGGGCGAGATGTGGGTTAAGGTCTGGAGGAGGGATTTGGAGGCTGATACTTTCGAGTAGTTTTCTTTCATGGAGGATAAGTTTACTATAGGATCTATGGATGGTTGAAGATTGGGTTGAGGATAGAATGATTTATGATTGTTAGCCGAACTTCTAGAAGTTTAATGCTATATTTGAGCGGCATACACTTTCACTGATAATCTTCATCAACTATAAAGGATTCTAGAACAGAAAGTGCCTTGACTTAGTCATAGACTCATAATTTAGTCCTAGCATGCTGTCTGTTTAGCTAGGTTGTTTTCATGATTCAAGACACAGTCCGAAAGGCAGAACCATGGATTGGAGGTCAACTTGGCAACCAAGGACCAAGGTCACCCGGAATTCAAACTGAATCAAACACACAAAGTCAATCCCCCTCGAAGTAGATAGACAGAAGTTCATTTGCTGAAGAAGGAACCAACCTAGGGTCAAGCGGGCTGCGGAAAGAATTTCCCTTTAGCGACCCCACAGTTCCCCGCGTTTGCTTTGGGAAATATTCTCCATTTCCATCTCTCTTGAATCTTGATACACACAACTTGGAATCAAGTCCATGCATTTACTCCGAAGATGGCAAATGACGATCCGCTCAAAGGGTATATATACGGCCACATCCTCAGCCAAGATGTCCTCAGCAACATCGTCATTAGCACACAATGTCCTCCTCCCTCCTCACTTTCCAGACCCAACCGGGGGGTCCAACGGACTATATCGCCCTGACCTTCCTCTCCCTCGTCGGGGCTACATACCTCTCCCGAGGGTTTATATGGGACAAACCAGACCCCTACCAATACCTCTCTTTTGAAAGACCACAGCTGAAGCACGGCAACGGCCCCGCTGGACAAGCAGAACAGCACACTCGCAATATAGCCCACAGACTTGAGCAGACAGACTCACCTATCGTTGTCTTCTGGGGCTCGCAGTCTGGAACTGCCGAGTCATTCGCACATAGACTCGCCAGGGAGATTACACTGAGGTTCGGTAAAAATGCGCTCACGGCTGACTTGAGTGACTACGACCCCGCTTCGGTGATGGAGATCCCAAACACCAAGCTTGCGATCTTCATCCTCTCGACTTATGGCGAGGGTGACCCGAGCGATAACGCGGTTGAGTTCTGGGATTGGATGAATGCGAAAGATGAGAACGAGAAGAGCCAGAAGAAGTTTCCTGACCTGAAGTATTTTGCGTTTGGGTTGGGAAACTCGAATTATAAGTACTACAACCGCATTGTCGACCGTGTCGTTGAGGTCCTTGATTCCCGTGGCGCGACTGCCCTTCTCCCTGTTTCTAGGGCGAATGATGCGACTGGATCCACGCAGGAGGATTTCATCTCGTGGAAGGAAACGCTGTTCACGTTCTTCCGGGAGAACCTGGGGTTCACGCAGTCCGAACTGGTGTACCAACCTACACTTACCGTTACAAATGATGAAAAAATTGACCCGGCGAGCTTGCACCGTGGCGACCCGCGGCACTCGCCGAGTCCGGTTGCTATCCCAATTCTGGGGATCAGACAGCTCTTTGAGCCGTCTTCGACGAGACATTGTCTCCATATTGACCTTGATATCTCCTCGACGCCGGATGTGGTGTATAAAACCGGTGACCATCTTGCCGTTTGGCCGTCGAATCCGGATGAAGAGGTTGACTTGCTTCTGAAGATACTGGGAAGAGCACATGAAGCGGAGATGCCGATTTCTATATCGGGGATTGAAGGCGCAGATGCGGAAGACATCGTTAAGAGGATTCCATCTCCTACAACTCTTCTTGTTCTTCTACGGCATTATCTTGAGATCACGGCGCAGTTACCCCGTGATATACTCTCGACTCTTGCGCCTTTTGCTCCGACGCCAGAGGCGAAGACGATGTTGGAGGCTTTGGCGAATGATAAGAACGTGTATGCGGAGTTTACTCGGCGGAATCATCTAACCCTTGCGCGTGTCCTCGCGGCTTCTTCCTCTTCGGACCAGGAGGTGAAGGAATGGACAAACCTGCCGTTATCGTATATCCTGGAGACCCTCCCGCAACTGCAACCTCGCTACTACTCCATCTCAAGTAGCAGTGTTGTATCCCCGCGCAAGATAGCCCTAACAGTTCTCGTCCTCTCAACGCCTCTAGTCGAGAACACGGCCGTTTCAATCCCGGGCTTGACATCAACATATCTTCTTTCGCTAGCTGACACTCCTCAATCAAACAATAACGCCATCCTACCAAAGTACACAAACACACTTCTCCCTCCCACCGACACAACCGCAACAACAACATCGGGACCCGCCACCAGCACCGCTCCCAGAAAGAAAATCCTCGCCCACCTCCGCCGCTCCGCCTTCAAACTCCCCCGCCTCTCAACAACGCCCCTAATCTTCATCGCAGCCGGAACAGGCCTCGCCCCGATTCGCGCCTTCCTACACGAACGGCGCCAACTCCTCAAAATCGGCCGTGAAGTCGGCGACATGATCCTCTTCTTTGGCTGCCGCCGACCCGACGAGGATTTCATCTACAGGGATGAGCTAGAGGAGATGCAGAGTGCGTTTGGGGGGTCGTTGAAGGTTGTGACTGTTTTCAGTCGGGCTGGATCTGAATCTACGCCTGGATCTGGATCTCAGATGGAGGGTCAAGAGGCAGCGAGCTCGGGGAAAAAATACGTTCAGGATGCTGTCGTTGAGCACCGGGATGTCGTTGCTGAGATGTTAGTTGAGAAGCGCGGGAATCTATATATATGTGGGCGGGCGGGGATGGCGAGGGAGGTTGAGCGACGGGTTACCGGGTTTTTAGCGGAGATGAAGGAGTGGAGCGGGAAGGAAAGTGAGCACTGGGTTCGGGGGGTAAAGAGGAGGGGGAAGTGGTTGGAGGATGTTTGGGGGTGATTTTTTATCTCTAGGAAGGAGTGGGTTTTTCTCCTATCTTTTTGCTATTTTCCTTTATGTTGGGTTAGAGTCTTGGTAGATATAGATCTGAGCTTCATGTGATGTGATTGTTCTGCGTATATCTACAGTAGTCATTTCTTCCTCCGTATAAGTTCCCTGTATGTACTCCGAAGGAAATATCGTAAGCTCAGTGCTTGAGTAGGAAGATCAAATACCAACCCCACTCTGAAAACATCAAACATAATGTAATGTCTATTCCTTCTATACGCATGTATAGATACTGTAGGTATACCGCCTCGCCGCACCACTACATGCATGTCTAATGGTCTCCAGCTAAGCAAGTTGTCTAATCTAAGAAGACTACTTCTAGGGCAGCCTCCCGTCTCTCGCGACGAAAATGCCCTCCCAGATTCCCATCCACTGCTTCTGCTTATACGTAAGCGGCACCTGCGGATCACGGAACATCCCCGCGAGGATCTCCCGAATTCGGATCGAAAGCATCTTGACCGCAAGCATGGACTTCCAGTCTCGGAGGGAAAAGCGGATGCGGTTTGTATCTATGGAGAGGATGCCGGAGTGCATCTTACCATATCACATTAGCAACGTTGAAAGTAGAGGGGTAAACAGAAGGAGGAAGGAAGGTGGTAAGTACCTTATAATCGCCCTCCCCACAAAGCACCGCAACAGCAAAGTCCTCCACAGCACTCGTCTCAAACGCATTATAGTTCCGATTCCGGCCCTGCATGATATGGTAATACGAGACCCATTTGACGATGCCTGGGTCAGACTGTTTATTTACAGAGCTCCCATGCAGAGAGACGGATTGGTTGTTGGCGATGTTGCGCCATCCTTTGCCCTCGCGGGTTAGAAGCTTCGGGTAGAAACTCCATGCGATGACGGATTGGATGAGTGTGTCGTTGGTGTTGTTTGTGTCGTTTGTTGGTGGGGTGGTGAAGAAGTGGCGTTGGCGGGTGGAGCGGGCCCTTTTTCCTTGTTAGTTTTTTTTTTCTTTTCTTTTTTCATCTGTTGGGGGAGGGAGGGCTACCGGTTTAGTGAAGCCTTTTGGTTCGCGTCTAGGGTGATGAGGCCTGCGTCTGCGATGGAGACTATGAGCTGTAATTTGACGTCTTCGATGTTGAGGAGGGTCTGCGAGGAGAGGAAACTCTTTCTGCAAAAGGCGAACTCGTTGGCGCCGGGGGTACTCCGTGTGCGTTTCCAGGCGCAATAGGCGTTATATACAGTTAGTAAATCCGAGTCACCTGCCGGGTTGCATTAGCATTGCTTCGTCAGTCTGTGAGGGAAGAATCGGGGTACCTCGTCGGAAAGACATCCGCACAGCCTCTTTCTGAGTGTTTGAGCCCATGGTATTCACAAACGGCGACTTGCATGATAGAATCGCAGCAATGCTGATCGCCGCATCTAGACACTTGAAGAACGCCCCGTGGATGATGAGCTTGCCGAGAAACACGTCCAGCGGGAGCTTTGCCAGCTGCGTTCCCAGCGGGGTAAGGTTCTCCGATGGCGTCAGGGCCTTGACCTCCTTGAGGGCGTCGATCGCTCGCCGGATGTTCTTTGAGGACGGTGGATCGAGCGCCTCGAGGAGCGTCGGCTCGACCTCGCCAAGTTTGCAGATTTTTACGCGGAGGACAAGATCTTGCAGCGAGAGACGGAGCATCTCCGGGGTTTGTTGTTCGGCGAGCTTCACCTGTTAATATTGCTTATCAGTTAGAGCAGAGAGACATACTAGCTGGTCATGGCGGTGTTTCGTGAATAGGTGGAAGCAGATACCGCGCTGCACTCGACCTGCTCGACCGCGACGCTGCTTTGCGTTTGCCCGTGAGATGAACGATTCCACCAGTCGAGAGAGTTGTCGTCGCTCGTCGAATCTGTCCGGTTAGCAACGAACAATCACATCTTCGAGTGGGGCTTACCGCATGGTCTTTTCCTTGCCTGCGTCAATGACAGCCGTGATGTCCGGAATCGTGATACCCGTTTCTGCAATGTTAGTGGCAATCACAATCTTCCGCATGCCCTCTGGGGGTACGTTGAAGGCCCTCTCCTGCTCGTCGCTGGCAATCGACGAGTGTAGAGCGTGCACAATCCATCCTCTCTGGAACGTCGGCTCTGAAAGCAGTTCGTCGTTCAGCCGGCGGATTTCGGCCATACCGGGTAGAAAGACAAGGATTGCTTTGCTGTAGTATTCCATCTCTGGCGCTGTTGCAATTTTCAACAGAAGCCTTCTGATAAGCTGGTAGTCTAGTCGGTACTCGTCGAAGTTGAGAACTGTTTCTCGGGTTTGCTTTGAGTAGGTGTCTAGAGTTGCTACCGCACCGGTGGTTTCACCCTGGCTGGATTCCTCGTCTTCGTCTTCATCTTGTGCCATGTGTGGCTGGTTTTCAGATAGTCGGTATTGCGCCAACTCAATTGCATCTTCCAAGAACTTGGTTTCCACAGGGAACGTCCGCCCGGGGATGTTCAGGACGGGAACGCCGCCGAGATACGACGCGAAGCGGTTGGCGTCTAGGGTGGCAGACATGAGAATGAGCTTCAGGTCTAGGCGCTTCTGCATCAACCGCCGGAGGACGACAAGAAGGAAATCGCTGTCTATAGAACGCTCATGTACTTCGTCTAGAACAACGTGTGTTATGTCCTGGAAGTCGTCTGGCCGTTCTAGCATGCGCACCACAACTCCAGTCGTCGCAAATACCAATCTCGTGGAATGGCTGATTTTGCTCTCTAACCTGACGGCAAAACCAATGAAAGAACGAGATGTTCCAAGGTCGTTTTTATTTTCGCCCAACTCCTCGCTGACTCTGCGCGCGAGAGACATGGCAGAGATACGTCGGGGTTCGGTGACGTAGATTTTGCAAGGACGGCCGGACTGCATCTCGTGTTCTAGAATGAATGAAGGTATTTGTGTACTTTTACCACTTCCAGTCTCACTGCAGATGATGAGAGCACGGTGAGTGTCGAGCGTGCTAAGAATCTCGTTCTTGAAGTCCCAAATTGGCAGATTCATTCGCCCCTGGACCATATACTGGAATGAAGGCGTGGACATCTTCTCCATCCACATCCGAGCCAGCTGGTCGTTCGGCGTCGAGGTGTCTCTCAAACCTGGACGCACCGGGGACCGACTCTTCGGAGTCCCATTGCGTCTCCGGAAATTATCAGAAAGCACAATGTCGTCCTCGAATGCGCCATGATTTTCTTGAATCAGTTTTCTCAAGTCTTTGACAACCTCTTTGTCGGATTCATCATCCTGCACCTTCTTGACCTCTGAGAATTCCGTCCAGAGATCTCTCCACGCCGCTGGAAGACGCATGTACGCCTTTCCTTCTTTCGAGTTCTGTGGGAATAGGAGGAAAAGTGCAAAGGTGGATGCGAAAGATTCGGCTTGTTGCGAAGTCGGCGTGGAGATCTTGTCCATAGACACGAAAGTAGCATGAGAGCTAGACTTGTGGGTAACTGGTTCTTGAGGGAATGCAAACGGCATATCTAGCGGTTTTGACCATCTCACTTCAAGCGCCATTCGATTCATATGCGAAGCGGAAGATATATTCTTAAATGTAATCTTGCATCCGGAGTCCCTGGAAGAGTCAGAATTGACTGTAACAGGGCGGACAATACATACCGTGCCTTGCACGCTTCTTCTAGGACACGGCGAGGGCTAAGACCCGTCCACTTGCCAAAGTCTCGAACAGGCATGGAAGCTTTGTTCAGCTCTTCAGTGATTACACCCAGCTCCAAGGTCGGTTCTTCCGCCTGGAACATGTCTCCTAGAAGATCACCGGCCTCATCATCCAGAGGCGGCACAGCGGCTGGCTCTGACTCTTTTTGATCAACTGCCTCTTTTGGCCTGTCAGCTCGTCGAAAAATGGCTGCCTCCTTTCGGAGTTCACCCAACTTCTCCTTCCAGTAGTACTCCGCCTCTTTGCGGTCAAAAAGGACGTCATTCTCAATGCTCGAGATCTTGCGCTGAAGCTTCAAGGCCTGAGGGTCGTTTGCTACGGCAGGCTCACGGCCTTTCTTGCCTTTCTTTGGCTGGTCAAAGATGTCCGGCTGAATATTGTACAACTGAGTTTGCAGATCCAGATACTTTGGAACCAAGGTGTCTGGATCAAGAGAGCTATCCGACTCATAAGGATCCGGCGAAGGAATGGATTCCTTGAAAACGGGCTTTGCCTTCACTTTGTTGCCTGAAGCTTGTTTGGGAGTGGACCCACGATCTGATGCTGGTTAGCGGTCTCCTATGCGACGCCAACACCTAGGGTTACCAGAAATCCAGGATATATTCTTGTCCGCGTCTTTGCGCAATCCATTTGTCTGCGTGTAGGAGGGCAGTTCCTCGGGAGTGCAATGCAGTGCAAGCCAGTCAAGAGCTTCATCAAAATTGCACACCACATCCCGGTTAGTGGTAGAAAAATTCCCAGCAAAGTAGACCAAAACGTGCTTCAACGCTTCTACAATCCGAACTTCGGGAAAGCCCAATTTCAAAAGAGTGTCCTTCAGAACCCAGACCTTCATGCACAGTTCATCTTCGGAGACAGCTCGTTTCACATCCCGCACCGGCTGCGGACTCAGTGCCCGTTCCTCCGTCTCGGCAAGAGCAAGTATAGAGCCCACCACGTCTGACGGCAGCCATTCCAAGAGATTCACAGGGATGGCCTGTTGTCGGAGGATCCTCCGCTCTGTGTCTAGCTTCCCAAGTTGGCGAGCGGCGTCACTTCTGCATTTGGCCGCATACTTTTCAACCAGTATCTGTAGTTCGGCATCCTCCAGATGCCGTTCGAGTTCCTCCGGAGTGTAATTTTGTAGAGATCGGCCATCGTTTGACTCTAGGACGGGCCGCTGTGGCTCTGCAGGGGTAGGACGTTCGCTTTCCGATACGGACTTGGAATCGACAGTCGAAGCTGGACCTGATGAGTCCGCAGGCTTTACTTTGGAGGGGACGGAGACCGTTGCGAAACCGCGGGCAGGGTTCGCGGCGGGCTTCTTCTTTTTCTTGTTATTTGACGGCATAATGCAGCGCTGCAGCGCCTTTGAGAGCTTCAGCAGCTGGAATCAATATGAATCAGAATGACTCACTGGGAGAATAAAGAATCTTTAAGGTGGATGAAGCAGACGGTGGACGCAAAGGCGGCGAAGCTGCTTCTTCCCCACACAAAACCATCGAAAACTCTTATGACAGCATCACCAACAACAGCAGCTGAACCATGACCACCTGAGATGGACGAACTTCCATGGGATCAGGTGAAATCCGGAGATTTTGAGAGCCTGCGGGTCGTTCTCCTTTCGAGTTCGACTTCGCGCAGAATTCACGCTCTCAATGATCTCCGCGAGAAAATCGGTATTTACAATCATTGCCCGCCCCTCCTCCGGCACAAATGCCCAATTCTGACCGTCTTGTCTGGTTCTTCCTCTTTACAGGGTCCGAACTACCGGAACAAGCCCGTCAGCCTCTCCTAGCGCTTCTTTTAAAGACATTCCCCCGATATGTTGACCGTCCCTCACGTCAGGCTGTCCAGCAATGTCTCCGCACGCTGCTCAAGGCACCCGTTCCGACCGACGATCTCAAATTCTTGGTGCCGAAATTACAGGCTGAGACTACCAGACCTAGTCTAGACCCTGGCTCTGCTTTGGTTCTTTTAGAATGGTGCTCGATACTCTTGCAGATTCTAAAGAGTGACACGGAAACCCCGCTTCCTATCGTCTTGGATATCATTGCGCTGGATGCACGGGCTCTCGATACATGTTTGGCAGCACGACCGAAGCCCGCAGTGAAACAGTCTGCTTTGAGGGTCACAAGGCGTGCCCTGCGTGCTGTTTTCTCCGACACCTGGGGAGACGACGCTATCCGTCAATCCGTTCAGCGTTTGACCAGCGATGCGGTTGCCGGACAGAAGAATGCACCACTGCTTGGCGTAGTCGCCGGAGTCACTGCGCGCCTGCGGGGCAAGGGATCTGTTCTAGAAGCTGAGAAGAAGGCTATTATTGCATACTACACGAAGGAACTGGTAGCCTCAAAATCCGCACCGCCCCCACACATTGCGAGCGGCATGTCCGATTTCTTCGAGTCTTTTGTCGCATACGAGGATATAACGGCGGAGTTGCTTCCTCCGATTGAAAAGGCAATCTTACGATCTCCAGAGGTGGTGCTTAGTGCGCTGGTGCCCTCGCTATTCTCAGCTCTCCCGGAGGACATCGACCTCTCGGAAGTTCTACACACTCGGCTCTTGAAGCACTTCCTGTCAAGCATGAAATCGAACAACCCTGTCATCAGACAAGGTGTCCTAGACTCATTTGGATCCGTCCTCTCTAAATCTAAGAGCGAGAGTGTACTTTTGAAGATCGTTGGCGAGGTTGTCAGCCCTTTGAAAACGCAGAAGATTACGAGTCCAGAGCATCGCGCAATCTATGCTCAAGTGCTCTCTGTAGTTACGCCTACGGTTGATATATCCAAAGAGATCGTGCAAGGACTGGTACCAGTCTTCACCCGCGAATCCAATGAAGCTGCCCTGGAGCAAGAAATCAAAGCATTCTCCAAACACCTTACACATCTCATTCAATCTAAGGTGAAGATTAGCGATGACGTCGTCAATGCAATCACTAAAGGTTCCTCGGACAAGAAGATTCCTTTCCGGAAGCTGTGGCAACTCAATATTGGGGAAGCACTTTGGCAAGCTGAACCTGCAGTCCTGGCGAGCCCCGAGGTTGAACCTTTTGTAACGAAATTCTTGGCCAAACTTGAAGAGATGTATAACGAAGTCTCATCAAACCCATTGCCATCAGCCCAAAGCGGAGCCCTTTCGACTGCCTATGTTTTCCTCGCGCTATCCGGGCGTGTATCTACGCTTGAGAACTTCGACAAGGCAACCTGGGAGGAAGCCGCAGCTCAATCAATGGCGCTCCATCCGAAGCCGTCTTTCCTCCTGAACCCGAAAGCTTACTCCAAGTTAACGTCCCAAGCAGAGGTTCAGTGGGCGGTCAGGACTCTTGCAGCTGTTCCTTCTGCGCCGAAATTTGACGGCGCTGAGGCACAAGCTAAAGTTGCATGGGCTGAGGCGTTCATCTACGCCATCGTAGCCCCCGGCGTCCAGACTAGCTTCCGGGACGAATCTGCTCGTGTATTGTCTGGCGTACACCAGAAGAACATTGCGGTCATGGGCCGGACTATCATAGACGCGCTCTGGACCTGGACTCTTGCTTCAAGGACTGGAGAAAAAGAGTCTGCACCGGTCTCAGCAGGGCCTGATAGTGGAAAATTCCTTCATCTGGTCGCAAAAGCAATTTGTCCAGTGTCTGATTCGACCACTCCCGATCAGACCAAAGTCGATCTCAAGACACAACTCATCGATCTGTTGATACTTGGCCGATCTGAGTTGATTGTAAACGTTTCTTGGATTGAGCTTTGTCTGAAAACTGGCACGGACCCCGGTGACCTTGTTCGCGAATTTTCCGATTACTGCATGGAGCAGTTGGTCCAAGTGCAAGAGGTACGAAGCCTTCCATTCTTCTCGATTGATGCATACTAAAATTTTCAGGATCCCGTTCAATCCAAGGTGCCAGAAGTTGATGCTGCTGTTTGGGCTGCAGCTGGTGATCTAGCTTTCGTGGCCCCTGATGCCATGGTTCCTCAGCTTGTCAATCAGATCAAGGACGATTTGAACATTTCACGCGTGTCTAAGATCACTCCCACTGATGCCGCTATCGCCAGGACACCGGAAGGTACCATGTTCGTAGACGTTCTGAACACAAAGTCAAAACAAACGTTTGACAAGAACACCAAGGATTACGACATCCTCAAGTGGGAAGAAGAGATGAGAGCTCACTTGGTTCAGAAGAAGGGTGAAAAGCCCAAGAAGCTCAACGCCGAAGAACAAGCTAAAGTTAAAGCTCAGCTTGCAAAGGAGGCAAAGATCCGTGAAGAGGTCCTGCGTGAGGTAAAACGAATCGAAAGAGGCTGTGGAATCATCCAAGGTCTCGCTGCCGGGCCTGCTGTTGACGCGGATGACTGGATCAACCCTGCGCTTGCCTCATTAATAGGCTTATCAAAGGCTGGTGCGGGTCTGTTTTCGGGCGACGTCGTTTCCAAAGCCTATATCAAATGTTCCGACAAGTTATCGACGCGCCTTGGCCCTCTTCGGTCATTTGTGGGTGTTGCAACGTTAAGAGCCATCGGCAAAGGCTTTCTGCCAGCCGAGATGGAAGTGGAGCCTCTTGGGGGTATGTTTCTGTCCCTGTGATGAAATGCATGTGCTAACCCAGTCCAGCACTTGTCACAAGGATTCTATACCGCTTGCGGTTTGCCTCTGAGCAGCGCCCCCTTGACAATTCCTCTCTCGCCTACGCTCTACCACTTCTCTTCGTTATCCTTGGTCAGAACGGCATCGAGGAAGAGAAGGGCGAGGAAGAGGGCGAGCAGGTTTTGCTTGCTCTCGAGATTATTTCCTTCCATTCAGACTCATGTAAGTTCACCAGTGTCATAATGCAACTCGATTCTAACTTGCAAATCTAGTTACCGACAACCGTCTTCCACGAGTAGAGGTCCTTGATCAACTGATTACCTCGATGCAGAAGTATACTCAGCACTACAAGCTTATCAAGGATACTCTCTTTGATGTTTGCAGAAGCCTTGCGGCGAATATTAGCAAAGAAGAATTGGTCGTGCTCCTCCAAGGCACAATTGTCTCGGATTCAACTGTGCGGCTGTCAGTTTTGCAAGCCATTGAATCCGAAATCGACCTTACCGACCTCGACTTCAGCGAGCATATCTGGCTTGGACACCATGACCATGTAGAAGAAAACGCTGAAGTTGCTGAGAACATCTGGGAGGAGAATGCCCTGGAAGTTGACGACACTGCATACGAGAAACTCATTCCGTATCTCAAATCCAAGGACCCCAACCTCCGAGGAGCTGCCGCCCGTGCGCTTGCTCATGCCATTGAGTCAAATCCGCCAGTCTTTGGGGATATTCTTGCCCAACTCCAGTCACAATACGAAAATGAAGTCCGACCCAAAGAGCCCGAGAAAGACAAGTACGGGATGCCAAAGAAGATGGATGGAGCTGACCAGTGGGATTTCCGGAGCGGTATTGCACTGGCTTTTGGCGCCATGCAAAATTCCTTCGCTGGCGAGCAGGTCGTCTCTTTCCTCCGTTTCTTGATTGAAAGAGGACCTCTTATCGACCGTAGTGGCGTTGTAAGAGCTCAAATGGCCGAAAGCGGCAAGTCCGTCATTGCTGTACGTGGCCAGGAGAAGGTGGAAGAGTTGATGAAGCTCTTGCAGACAACCCTAGAGACATCAGACAAGGGGAGCGAGACGTCTGACCTTCTCAACGAGGCGGTTGTTGTTCTCTACGGATCTCTGGCGCGGCACCTTGAAGCGGATGATCCGCGTCTGCAAACCGTCATCAAGAGACTTCTTGCCACTCTTCCTACACCCTCCGAATCCGTCCAAGCTGCTGTTTCCGAATGTCTCCCACCTTTGATTCGACTTGCTGGTTCTCAAAGCGGACAGTACGCCCAAGAAATGCTCGACCAACTTTTGCAGTCGAAGAAATTCGCTACCCAACGTGGTGCAGCGTATGGGTTGGCTGGCATTGTCAAGGGCCGGGGAATTTCCACGCTGCGCGAGTTCCGGATCATGTCCCATTTGCGAGGCGCTGCTGACAACAAGAAAGAGGCGCACCAGAGACAGGGTGCTTTGCTGGCATATGAGCTGTTTGCAACCATCCTCGGCCGCACTTTTGAGCCATACGTTATCCAAGTGGTTCCGCAGCTGCTGGCGAGCTTCGGTGATCCCAACGCTGATGTTCGTGATGCCTGTCTATATACCGCAAAGGCGTGTTTCTCAAACCTCAGTTCGTATGGCGTCAAACAAATCCTTCCCACGCTTCTTGATGGGCTTGACGACACCCAATGGCGTAGTCAAAAGGGTGCTTGCGATCTGCTAGGAGCCATGGCCTACCTGGACCCTCAACAGCTGTCTGCAAGTCTGCCAGATATCATTCCTCCTCTTACCGTTGTGCTGAACGTTACGCACAAGGAAGTGCGCAACGCCGCCAACCGTAGTCTTCAACGGTTCGGAGAAGTCATTAGCAACCCCGAAGTGAAGTCATTGGTTGATGTGCTTCTGAAGGCGCTTAGTGATCCCACCAAATTCACAGATGAGGCACTCGATGCTCTTATCAAGGTATCCTTTGTCCATTACCTGGACGCACCGTCGTTGGCGTTGGTCGTTCGTATCCTTGAGCGTGGTCTTGTTGATAGGTCAGCGACGAAGCGAAAGTCTGCCCAGATCATCGGCAGCTTGGCCCATCTTACTGAGCGTAAGGACCTTATTACTCACCTGCCTATCATTGTTTCCGGGTTGAATTTGGCTATTATCGATCCTGTGCCTACTACTCGGGCCACTGCTTCCAAGGCACTTGGTTCGCTGATCGAGAAGCTTGGAGAAGATGCTCTTCCGGACCTCATTCCCAACCTTATGGCCACTCTCAAATCAGACACTGGAGCTGGCGACCGATTGGGATCTGCTCAAGCTCTTTCAGAAGTTCTGGCAGGCTTGGGTACAGCCAGACTGGAGGAGACGTTGCCAACCATCTTACAGAACGTCAGCAGCTCCAAGGCTACTGTTCGTGAGGGCTTCATGACTTTATTCATTTACCTGCCTGCTTGCTTTGGAAACAGCTTCGCCTCCTACCTTAGCAGAGTCATTCCGCCAATTCTGGCAGGTTTGGCTGATGACATCGATTCGATCCGTGAAACTTCTCTTCGCGCAGGTCGCTTGCTGGTCAAGAACTTCTCCTCCAAGGCCATCGATCTTCTCCTTCCCGAGCTTGAACGCGGTCTTGGCGATGATAGTTACCGTATCAGGTTGAGCTCCGTCGAGTTGGTTGGTGACCTGCTCTTCAGTCTCACTGGTATCTCGGCCAGGGCCGAAGCCGACGAAGAGGAAGAGGAAGCTGCCCAAGCTGGGCAGTCTCTACTCGAAGTCCTTGGAGAGGAGAGGAGAAACAGGGTTTTGTCTTCGTTGTTCATCTGTCGCTGCGATACATCTGGCCTTGTCAAGAGCGCAGCTATGGGTGTCTGGAAATCGCTTGTGGCGTCACCCAAGACGCTCAAGGACATGGTTCCTGTTTTGTCTCAACTCATCATTCGACGCCTTGGTTCCTCTAACATGGAACAAAAGGTCATCGCCAGCAATGCCCTTGGAGATCTTATCAAGAAAGCAGGAGAATCTGTTCTCGCAACTTTGCTGCCGTTGCTCGAAGATGGTCTTCAAACATCATCAGATGTTGATGTCAAGCAGGGTATCTGTATTGCTCTCAAAGAAATCATCACAGCTTCCTCCCCCGACGCCGTTGAAGACTTTGAGAAGATTATCATATCAACTGTCCGGGTGGCGTTGGTTGATCACGATGAAGATGTTCGTGAAGCGGCCGCCGACGCCTTTGATTCCTTGCAGCAAATCTCCGGCAAGAAGGCTGTGGATCAGGTGCTGCCTCATCTCCTGCTTCTGTTGAGAAATGACGAGGATGCCGAGCAAGCATTGTCGGCGTTGTTGACCCTGCTCACCGAACAAACACGCGCCAACATCATCCTACCCAACCTCATCCCAACCCTTCTTACATCCCCCATCTCGGTGTTCAACGCGAAAGCGTTGGCGTCCCTGGCGGAGGTTGCGGGCTCTTCAATGTCCCGCCGTCTGCCTCACATTTTAAACACGTTGATGGACAACATCATCTCGTGCAAAGACGACGACGAGCGAGAGGAGCTTGATAGTGCCTTCAGCACTATTATGGTCTCAGTGGACGAGTATGATGGCCTCAATACCACGATGAACGTAATGTTCGATTTGATCAAGAACGATGACCATAGACGCCGCGCCCGTGCGGCCAATCACCTGAAGACATTCTTCTCCGATGCGGATATTGATTTCTCCAGATACCACCAAGACCTTATTCGTGTCTTGTTGATATCCTTCGATGACTCCGACAAGGAGGTAGTTAAGGCTGCGTGGGCCGCCCTACAGGGACTTACCTCTCACCTGCGCAAGGAGGAGATGGAAGTTCTCGCTGTGTCTACCAGACAGATTCTCAGGAGCGTTGGAGTACCCGGCGCAGACCTTCCAGGGTTCAGTCTACCCAAGGGTATCACTGCTATTCTGCCCATCTTCTTGCAAGGTCTTCTCAACGGCAGTGTCGATCAACGCACACAATCCGCTCTCGCTATGGGCGACCTCATCGACCGTACGGCTGCCGACTCATTGAAGCCGTTTGTGACTCAAATTACCGGTCCACTTATTCGTGTTGTGTCTGAACGCTCGGTGGACATCAAATGTGGGCTTCAGATATCCCCAATCTGCTTGATGAGGAGCTAACCACATCTAGGTGCTATCTTCCACACTCTCAACAAGCTTCTACAGAAGATTCCGCTAGCCGTCAAGCCTTTCTTGCCCCAACTTCAAAGAACATTTGCCCGAGGTCTCGCCGACCAAACAAGCGAGAAATTGCGGAACCGAGCTGCTAAGGGTCTAGGAATCTTGATCACCCTGACACCAAGAGTTGATCCACTCATAGCAGGTATGGCATTTTATTACCCTTTGAATTCATTTACTAACCCCAATAGAACTCATCACGGGAACGAAGACGGCCGATGTTGGCGTGCGAAACGCAATGATGAAGGCTCTACAAGAGGTGGTCGGCAAGGCTGGCTCAAGCATGAGCGAGGCTTCCAAGAACTCTATTCTCGCCTTGATCGACGACGACGCCAGCGATCAGAACGGTATGTTCACTGTCTTATCGAAACGGGAATCGCTATGCTAACAATCGACTAGATTCAGTGGCAATCACAAACGCAAAATTGCTCGGAGCATTGGTGAAGGTCGTCCCTGCTACTACTGCTGGCCCACTTATCAAGTATGTTCGGACGCTTTGCATGATATGATAACTACTGACCGAATCTTAAGGAGCCGTGTACTTACGTCCAACTTCTCGCACTCGTCTGTCCTGGGACTCAATGCTCTGCTTGTTGAAGCCCCGTCGGCTCTGACTGAGCAATTTGCAACGGAGACTCAAAACCTGATTTGTCAGGGTCTTACCCACAAAGATGTAAGCCACCAAACCTGCCCCGTTCCAGGAAAGAAATGTGCTAATAGACAACAGCCCTTCATCTCAGACAACTGCGTGCTCGCCGCTGGAAAGTACCTGCTGTTGGAGGAGCAGCACAGCTTCGAGACCAACAAAGCCATCTTCGAGGCATTGGCACCCTGCATCCAACAAGGCACGCCGTCCGACACCCGACGACTGACACTAGTTGTTCTACGAACGGTGAGCCGACTTCATCCAGAGCTGGCCCGACCCCATCTAGCCCGCCTCGCGCCAGCCGTCTTCGCCAGTGTCCGCGATGTGGTTATTCCCGTCAAGCTAGCTGCGGAAGCCGCCTTCCTATCGATATTCTCCGTCGTGGACTCGGACACCGCGGTCTTCGACAAATATATGGCTGGACCTGGGGCGGAGCTACCCCCTGGACCCAAGAGGAGCATGTCGGACTACTTCAAGCGAGTTGCGATGCGTCTTGCGGGCCAGGTACGGGAACGGAGAGAGGCCGAAGGAGGACAAGGCGGACTCGGTTTGGCTAACGATGAGGTAGACGACGAGAAGGAGCTGTGGAGTATCGGAAAGGTCGAGATTGAGGGCTCGTTTGGCGATGAGTAATGAAGCTATTTATGCTTGACCTACGATCTGCATGATATAGATAGATGTATAGCCTTTTGTTCTGGGGAAGTTTATCAAAAGCGGTGGTCTTATCAGTTTTCCGATCAGCATGTAGGCACGTGATGTACCCGAGAAGCGAACGCCACCAAACTGGACAGAAACTGGACGAAAGATCAAAATTGATGAGGCGAACCAGGTGAAAGTACATATTTTGAAGTATAAAGTCATTCGAAATCCAGTGACGGTCTATAAGGGCGCCATGATTCCATGGTTTGCTGCCATGTGGTCTACCTTGAGACTCAGAGAAGCGGAGGCTGGGGTACGAACCCTAACCTAAAGTGGATGCGCTCGCTTAGGACACAGTGGCTTAGCTAATCACCCGCCCGGATCTCAAACTCCTCACATTAGGAATTCAACCCGTTGTCGAGTGCAACGAACATCATCCGCCAACGACCGTCGATACGCCGACATCAAGATGTGAGTCTATCTCCCGAAACCGATATTCCTACTGCACGGAAGATACAGTGCTTTTCGATGCACATCTTGCCCACTTCCTCCCCCCGTCGACCGTCCCAGCGGGAGCTGGGTTTGCCTCGTCTTTCGTCATTTTTCGTGTGATGGGAGGATAGAAATCAAAGAGGCATAATGCTGACTCTGTGTGTTCTCGCTCAACAGGGTCAACCTTCGCACCCAGAAGCGCCTCGCCGCCTCCGTGGTCGGCTGCGGCAAGCGCAAGATTTGGCTCGACCCCAATGAGATGAGCGAAATCTCCAACGCCAACTCCCGCCAGACCGTCCGCAAGCTCGTCAAGGATGGCCTCATCATCCGGAAGCCCGTTACCATGCACTCCCGCTCTCGTGCCCGTGAGCTCGCCGAGGCCCGCCGGATCGGTCGTCACCGCGGTCTGGGTAAGCGAAAGGGTACCAAGGAGGCCCGTATGCCCAGCTCCCTCCTCTGGATGCGCCGCATGCGTATTCTCCGTCGTCTCCTCGTCCGTTACCGTGCCGCTGGCAAGATCGACAAGCACCTCTACCACGAGCTCTACCACCTGTCCAAGGGTAACACCTTCAAGCACAAGCGTTCTTTGATCGAACACGTGAGTTCCCGCGATTCAGACCTTCGGCGACTGAACGAAAGGAATTCGTCGAGTAATTGGAACGTGTACTGATTGATTTCCTACAGATCCAAAAGGCCAAGGCTGAGAGGCACCGTGAGCGTATGCTCAAGGAGGAGATGGACGCTAAGCGTGCCAAGAACAAGGCTCTCCGTGAGCGCCGACAGGAGCGTGTTGAGGCCAAGCGCAACGCTCTCATCGGCGAGGAGCAGGAGTAAATGCTTCGAATTGTTTTCCTTCGTTGACGGATTTGGCGGCGCGGCGGTTTGAGCTGGGGGATCGATCAACCCAATGGACATCATTCTAGGTCGACCACCTCCCTTGTTTTCACATTCCAGGTCCGGCTCGGTGGAGGACGATTTCTCCGGGATACCCTGGGACTGGGTCCGGATCAGGAAAAAAGGACTCTTTTCTTACTTCTCTCTTTCTCTGGTGAAAAGCGGATAGAGCGGAGGAGAGACGGTATTTGAAAACGAGGTCAGGAATGAAAAAATATGAACAAGGATTTCTTAACTAAATCAATGGCATGGCGCTTTTTGTGATATGACAACCCGGATTTGATTGCATTCTACTGTCTTCTGCCCGCCAAACGGATCTGCTGCTCCAAAATATAATGTCGTAACGTTGCTCTACGTCCACTGTCAAGATGTAGCATCTTAGTCCTGGCTACAAGCATCGTACAGTCTGGAGCATTCCATGTTCCAGCTATTGAATATCTCGAAGTAGGGATTTGTGACTCGTCTCGACGTTTTTCTCCATACAAACACGACTTGCATGTAACCACTATTCAATACCTCCACCCACGTCACAGTAAATTCCCAGATCAAACAGATCCCCAGGTGAAACGAAGTCCTATTCCCTGTGCAACGTTAATTGCATATGGAATTCCGGATCAGTCATTCCTTGTTTGCCCTAACTGACGAATATATATAAATCGCCTTTCCCTTCCACCTTCGTCTTCCTCCTGCTTCTCTTTTCTCCCCTCCATCATAATTTCCTCTTTCTCTCTGAGTTCGCCTTTCTGCTTTCGTATTATGACCCTTGCCCATGTCCATGCCCTTCCTTCTGTATTGTGTGGCCGTCTAGGATATCTCAGGTTAGTACACATACCGTCCTACACCTTGATGATCCCAGCTGACTTGCGTTGACCAAAGCTGTTGATGCCTTCTCGATATCGCCGGGGCTCTCACCGGTTACGTACAATGACGGCACGCTGGCTCAATGTATTGATAGCTTTACCCCTGACATGGCATACATACTATGTCTGGGAATTCCTGGCGCTATTGGAGCAAATCGTGCTCCGGTTTCATACCTACCGGTTATCAAGCATCCTGTCCCAACATCATCGTCTTCACGCATGCAGGGGCGATATACGTTGGAGCTTCGTACAATTTGAGGCTGCGTATGTACGGTCATTTGACATGCATGAGAACTGGAAACAGCATGCTTTTTGCCCATCACACTCTCCGCTTAGCAGACTAGACCATGGGCCAGTTGGTGCCGAACAGCAATACATCGGGCTGCACGATACGGCCATGGAGAGATTGTTCGCCGGCTACTGGACAGGTATACAACCAGTACCTAAACTTCCCTTTTATCAGCTCAGCAAGATCCCTCCTTACGCAAAATGACTCAAGGTACCTTCTAGCTGTTCTCCCCATTGCATGGAATCCCCTCTTCTAAGACTAACGGCAATCACCAGAATCACCCGCGACATCACGGTTCACGCCTGTCTGGCCAGCTGCGCGCCGGGCCCTCCTTTGTCAAACCAAACTCCGATGCAGTTCCTCGTCTCCTTGGCTTGGATGCTTTGCATCTTGGCAACTTCGGTTTTTGGCCTCGCTATCAACGTTGACTGACCTTGTCATCAAATCCAAGTGGCTGTGGCCGCTGAAGCAGATGCTATTCCCCTGCCGTAAGTACTGTCGGTCCTGCTGCAGATCGCTATCGGGTACTGATATTGAGAAATAGCCTGCTCCTTCGCCTTCGCCTTCTTGTTCCTTCTCGCCCTTCGGGGCTTTATCTGTGAGACCTCCTCGGGATACCGGTGTTGTAACGTCGGTTGGTGCATGATACTGATAAACCTTTAGAATACTCTCGTCAGTCCCTTTGCCATCGCAATGGGGACTCGGGGAACCCTTCTGCACCCATCCACTCGATCCAAAATGGGTTTGTCCTTCAGTCAAAAGGACATCCCGTTCGCAGCCGGGTAGCAAACCTCATCAACAAGCACTATGCTTGCGGTATGCAAAGAAGACTTTCCCTAAGGGCAAGGATGATGCTGTCCTTGGCCTAATTGCTTGCGTCCCTATCCAGGGCCGCAATTACGTGGATTACACGCTCCTCAAGAAGCCGTGTTTGCCCCTTCCCCCTCCGGGTCGGGATCCCTCCTTTTCGACGTTATCGACAATTGCCGATGTGCAGATTGAGTGGTACGATACCATGGGAGACCATTTGGGATTCAACTGAGCGGAGCGCAAAATCATCGGTTTCCGTCGGTGTGCGCGGCCAGGATCCGCCGGAAAACCGACAGCGATGTCGGAACCAGGTATGTTGCCTTTTCCCATTCGTCTCAGGGGTTGCATTCAGATGACTTGGTCCTTAAAGACCAGGTCGACTTCAAGATTTCGGTGGAGCTGGCCGTGCCAGGGAGACCTTAATGCTGACTACCTTAGATCGACCATATGCCGGAGCACTCTTGGCCAATCCTAGACGTGAATCTTCCCGTGGCGAGCCTCGTGGACACGCTGGAGATGACGCTACGTTGCATTGGTGCTTGGAGAACCAGGTCACAGAGAACTCAGGATAAAGAGGATATCTGGTACATGTTGAGTGATCCTCCCCGCCGCTGAACAAGGAACAACGCGCCTTGTTAGCCAGCAACACTTCCGCCCTTAGGGAGAGAGACCTCGGTCGTGGTCTTAATGGTAAGTATTATTGCCCTAACTGAGAAGCCGATTGGCTTGCTAAGCAGTCAGCAGTGCTTTACACTTTTGCATCGACTCATTCCCTGTTGATATCTATATCAACCATACCTTCTGCAATGGAGCAAACCTTCGGCATAAAGGTGGAGATTCTTCTCAAACCTAAGCCCCCGGCCCGGTTTCGACAAACAATAATTGATTTCGACATCAGGCGCCGTGATCGAGTTCGGAGAGGCTTCAGTAGGTGCCCGCTTATCTCTCTGCTCTTGGAACTTATACTAATTCGAGAACGAAGAACGAATCCATGAGGACCACCTCGAAGCGTTGCCCTCATGGCCCACTTCTTGGATGGTCAAGGATTCAACCACAATTCCCATTGGTAGTTGAGGAGATATCTCGCAGGTCACGACCAAACAGCGCAAGCTAGAGCAACGAGACCGGCCAAACCTTCTCGAGCTATTGCTATTGGAAATATGGTACGCTTCTATTCTTATAGCAAAAATACCGGCTCTATCAAGCCGCTGCACGCGCGACGGAGGGGGTGGCAGGTTAACCACAATGCCAGGCGAGTAGCGGACAAGCTTGAGTTTATCAAAAACAACCATTAACATGTATTATTAATGATGTGATCTCTCGATCGTGACATCGACAAGCGACCAGAATCATGTTACAATGACTGCATTCCACTCAGTCGGACAGGATACTCATTGGAGAATGAGAAGCTCGCATTGCGTCTTCTCAAGACTTCTTTCGGGATATGCACTTATCGTGGCCTTAGCCGACCAGGGCTTGAGGATACACATGGTTATCATAGTAATAGTTCCGCGCCTATCCCCTGTGCCAACGAGA
This sequence comes from Aspergillus kassunensis, assembly GCA_027569205.1. NCBI lineage: Eukaryota > Fungi > Ascomycota > Eurotiomycetes > Eurotiales > Aspergillaceae > Aspergillus > Aspergillus kassunensis. The sequence goes on along the minus strand of JAPDEQ010000073.1, from coordinate 59,344 downwards.
CTGACATGCTAATAGTCACGGAGTCTGACACCCAGAATACCTCCAAGCACCCTGGCAAGGGCCGTCGAAGATGGTTTCCCTGACCTTGCTAGGTCCTTCGAGAATAGTATGGATAACCATAGAAAAGATATGGGTTTGACTGCAGCGAGAAGGTCGCACGGGTAAGTTTCGTTGATGTTTCTGTTGTTCTGCAACTGTTGTTAATCGTTTTCAAGGCAAATTGGCATTACCTACGATGAATTTCTTGACCGGCGCCGCTCGCTGTTGAGTCCACTTCCTATGGGTTAGTACTTTCTTGTATTTACCTTCCCATTTATTGTTCTTCCGATGTCCTGATGAGTCGCAAAGTTGACTATAAACAGACATTCGAATATCAAGAAGGTCCTATCTGTTTTCAGCAACAACGCGGAGATAGTAGTCGGCGCACCAGAGTTATCTCTAGAATGGTTACGCTGTCATCTTCCGGAAATAGCTATCCGTAATCATGGTTGCGGGCATATGTCATCTTGGGTATTTCGAACTCACTCCCAGGTGCAATCTATGTTGGATTTCATACAACCTCAGAACGCGTATGACCGCTCCTTTGGCGTAGCGAGCTGGCATGGTAAGGAGCACATGGCTGCTGATTATCATGGACGCCCGTGGCAAAAAGACCCCCAGCAAGTCCACCACGAGCACTGAGCTGGCTGCCGAAAAGCCCGCTCCCGAACTCGCTACGTCCAACAACAGAACCCTGTCAGGCTAGCAGAGGCTTATAAGGACCCGAGGAATCCTCTAAAGAGGTATACGAAGCCTACCGACAAAGGTGCCGCAAAGCTCCCAAGCCCGCCGCCAAACCCGTACAGAGGAAACACCTACAGGATGGCCCAATATGATACTACCAGCCTCTAGGACTGCAACAGAAGAGTGGGTTGGTACTGCATGTGCTTCCCGATCTGGCCCATATATCGATCACCTTGAAGGGTAAAGAGCGACGTGCCGATTTTGCTTCAGAGGCCTTAGTAAGGGCTGAGGTTCACCTCGCAAAGAGGCACCCGAACTGCTGGGCGCTTGATGCGAAGGACACGGGTCGTCAACCAGTTTATTTCAACTGCAATGCGCCGACCCACCATACTGTGAAGGATATTGACCTGCTGGATATTGACCTGCTGGATCTCAAAAGCCACTTCGGCATGTCCTGCGCTGGCAATCCCTTCTTCGCGTTGATCGCGGACATACCCCTTGAACATCCGCCATCAGATCTGCGTGAGGTAATACCCTATCTTCCGCTCTTTTCTGCCTCTTTCTTTGGAGGGTTGGATACTTCTTGCTAACTGTTTGTCTAGGCTCCTTGCCGTGATGTGGATGGAGTTACCATCCTCGTGTTCACATCCGTAACCCTGAAAATCCCTATCATACACGTCACAAGACGCCCTGCGAGCCGGAGGATCTGGAGAGTTGTCGTAAGAGGATTGAAGGGGAAATGGAGGATCATCACAAACAGCGAGGAAGCGCCTTCAACGGGAGCGCAGTTTAGATTTCGCAGCTACACCAACCTACCAACAAGGTTGTCATTCCATGCTTTCTCAGTCATGCCCCCTGGTCCCCCTTTGCCGTGCTGTCTTCCCGGAGTCACATACCCCTGAAGAGTTTATGACCGCCGAAGTGTGGCAGGCGTTTGAAGAAGACGGAAAAAAACAGGGGGAGTAGAAGCACAGGTCGCCATGGTTGACGGCCTCGCGCTGTCATATCCCTGTGAAATTACCGGCTTGGGCGATGATGCTCAAACAGTGGCTCCGAATACGCCACTTGGCCGGCGTATAGCGTTGCGACTTGCTCTTCTGGCAGTTCATTGACGTTTTGAACCAGCTGAATTTGACGTGGCACTACGTCGATGCCCTCGTGATCATGAACAGTGGCATACTTTGTTGATGCCAATCCACTGGCGCGAGACGTGCCCCCGGAGGAACAAGATTTTGATGCCTTCCTTGGCTAGTCCTCTCCCACGAGTTCAAGGTTCACTGGTCCAACTCATATGTCAACACCGAATGATCCGAAAATTTTTGCTGTTTCTTATGACGCTGTATCGGGCCAATCGACGTATCTGCAAGACTTAACCGATCTGGGTGATTCAATGCGTACATTGAGCCAAGGTGGACTCAATTCCACCAGGGAACCATTGATGTGAGCGTCAATGCGGTGGAGCGATTATGAACCTGAGAAATCAAGGCGGATAAGCGGGCCTGGGCGAGCCAGGGGAGTTCGTGCTATTGAGACAAACACGTGGGAGGTCGACGTGCCTGCTTTTCGTTCCAGGCGTTTCTCATTGGCATTGTTTCAGTTGTCGTGATCTTTGCTGTTCATTGTTCGAATAAGTGATCAGGGTTGTCTTAGAGAACCCTGCATTTCCCCTACCTTTGGGTTGGATAGCAACAGGCCATCGCTTACAGGCCGATTCCCTATTTGCCAGCCGGCCATATCGCACCCAGCAATGATGCCTTCGACCGCCGTCAAGATTCCATTTTTCACGGGCTTATCGTTCGTCAGCACTCATTAGGGCCAGATCCATGTTTCGGCCCGGTTTGGAGGCGACTAGTATCCCGAGATTCTCAAGTGGTTGGTCCAGGAAAAAGGGGCTAATTCGACTGCTCGGCCGGTGTCTGAACCTGAGTCTTGAAGCCATGTCATTCACAAAGACATATCATCTGTGTCCGATATCCGATTTCATCCCTCCACCACCAACGGGCCCGCTATGTCTTGGGTCTATACTCTCCTGCACGTCAACACCGCATTGCCCTATAAACAGGGGGAGTGTTGTCCAACTGGAAGATGACTAGTTCAACCGAGACAGGGCTTGTTTTCGGTCTCTTGACGAAGTTCATACAGCTGGTTACCGCTGTATTGGCCCCTGGTCTCGAGGTGAACGTTGAGATGGAGTCCCATGGCGGGTTCCTAACTCGAGAACTCGTGATGTGACGGAGCTTCCCAACATGATCATAGACGCCGGGGTTTCCGAAAGGCGCACCGAGGTCTGGAAGAGAGGGAATAAGGTGCTTGGGAAGAAGCGGCAGACTATTCAGAGATCCGTTTACGAGGATGACAATGGGGAGCTATTTCCATGATTCTTATATCGACACGGACGAACCTCGCCTGACCCAGACCCGAGTCATATTTGTGGTTAGATCTATTATGCGGCCCCCAAGATACGTCAGAGCTAGTCTCGGAAGTCAGCCTGTGTAACCATCGACAGGCTTCTTCCTCAGCTCTTTAAGCTTCGCTTTCTTCCTCTGTCATCCATCTTATAATCCGTTTTCCCCTGACTCATCTTCTATTGCTCTCCATTTTCCTGGTGCACGGAGCATAGGGCAGTCAGCATTATTCTCTTCAATGACCTACCGTCTTCACTACCAGAATTTATTGAAGAGAATGACTCGTCGCCCAGATCTGATCTGCCAACACCGAATGATCTTGCAAGTAGACGAGAAGTCCAGAGTCAAGTCGTCTCTTTACCATCATTCTGACTTTGACACACTTTTCCAAATCCAACACCTTCAACATCACTACTCAATCACCTTAGCGATGTCCAAACAGTCTGCTCTTAGCTCTGCTGTCTCTCACTTCGAAACGTGATCGCGGTGCTAAGAATTGTTACTCGAGCAGATGAGGTTTCTCATTCTATCTGAACCAAAGGGTCCGCAGGACTCTCCGCAGTGGCTTTGACTTTCTGACAAGCGCTCAGCAGCTATGATATGCGGTACAGGTGTGAATTTGTCGATGAGTTGCGCTAAATTCCCTTCCCCAAAATCCACAATAGTTGGGCAATACCGCATATCATAGCTGCTGAGCGCTTGTTCGGCATGTCATAATTAGATGCTCGGGACTCAGGAGGGACTCGGCCCCTTTCCTTACCTCAAGATGCCCCCCATAAATCCCTCATGGCACAAAGCGAGCTATTTCTGGTGGACCATTGTGGTATGTCTTTGGGTCAAGTTTGGGCGGCAATGGCCATGTTCAAATCTATCCCCTGATGCCTTTTGAGCAGGGTGTGCGCAAATGGTCATCCTGTCCCATGCTTCTCTTCTCAATCTCGAATACCGCAGCGGAGAATCTGAACAAAAAACCACCTGTTCTTTTCCTCCTCCGCCCTCAAAACATCATTTCCACATTTTATGCGAGTCAGGGCTGCTCAACGTCGCTCAATGCCCGGGTGGGAGGGCTACTCGATCCTTTTCGGGCCCTCCAAGAGGACAGAGCGATAGCCACATTCAATGCCCAGACATACGGTCTCGGCCCCAGCACCCCAGGACGAGTTTTTCACGCTGGCGGCGAAGGAGGGTGTCTGGACATGATCCGAAACCGAGAATCGTGAGTGCATGCACCATCACCGGTTAACCGGCTGAACACGCGAGTGTTGTTAGGAATGCAGGCCGAGATCCTACTTGTCGGGGATACAGCGACTGCGTTTCACCTCAATCTCACCCCCTGTCTGTCCATGCCATCCTTTTTTTGATGATATGGTTATTGACTCTTTATATTAGTGGCCGTTGATGTCGTGCTTCGTTTCCCGAGACCGGACGACACATACGTCTCCCCCAACTTCATATATGAACAGCTTCATACGAAGTTCCCCGGTGATTTTACCCAAGTTCCAGGAGGCCTAAGCATTACCAATCTCCGTGACACTCTGAGGTTCCATGCGAGATAGTACTCGGCGCACCGGCGAGATTCCCTGAAATTTATCAAGATGACTTCTACAGAACCATCCAAGGGTGCTAAGCTGGTAGACCTGCCGAACGAACTCCTTCTAGGCATTCTTGCTTACCTTGATAAGCAGTCGCTCCTTAGTTTGGCATGTGTTTCAGGCCTGAACCCTGTTGCTCTGAAAGTACTTTACTCATCAGTTGCTATTCATGACAAGGACGCTGAGGTACTCGATCGAGCCTTTTCAGAAATCCTGCCCTGGGATATCTCTAGAATGGTTACGAGTGTTTGGTCGCCGAGAGAGAAGAAGAGCTCAGCCAAAAACTCATCAACAATCTGTCTGTGACAGAAGATCAGGAAAATCAGCTCCGATGATGTCCGCAACATCCTATCTACCAAGTACACCTCCGCCCTGAGAATGTCACTATTTACACCCAGTGGGGTAAACATCATGTTTGTAGGTCAAAATTCGGTAAGTGGAGCATCATCGTCTATCAACACAAACTGTACTTACATACTTGCAGTACGCAAATACCATCAGCATGGCCGGGCATAGCATGAGTGAAAACCGCAGGTAGTGCCCGCCGACAATCCTCGTTGGCATTAACCCACCTATCCAACCAGACTCGGCTGACCTTCGTGAGACAATCATCGGTGTTCTGGACACCTGGGGTCTACAAATGGTTGGCGTGTTGATTCGATGGGACCGTGTGATGTTGGACGCCGCTCGAACAAGCCGCCGTCTGGCAAATCAGCGAGCTCGAACAAGCCCTGGTCTCGCCAGCCCTATCAGGTTTATGTTGCTGGGCAGATGGGCATGCTTCGCAATTTCCTCTCACTTCGCCGACGGCTGGAAATGGAGAACAGGTCGTCGAACAAGAAATCAAAGTCACTCAACTACCCACGAGGTGAGGGCTATGGTGGAGTGTAAAAGACATAAGTGTGACCTTGGAGGTAGCCAGGTCTGATACAGATAATAATCTGGCAGAAAGCCCACGAGGCACGTGTGGGTCGAGATGGACTTCTCGAAGTTCATCAGAAGGATTTACAAGGAGCTCCCAAGGAGTATCTTGAGATCCACAGGCGAAAGATTAACACAGCCTGACTATGATGGAGGTTATAGTTAGATCTGTCTCAAATACACGCCAAGATGAGGATTCGATGAATTCCTTGTGCCCATGGACGACGATGGCAATATTCTGGATAACAACAGCCCGAGAGCTCTTTCGTGACTATATGGACCCTGTCAATTTTTCTTCTTGTTTTTCCTTTGTTTGGCATTTTTCTTATGTCTTGATATGGTGTCTGGATGATTGCTGCCCTGCCTTAATGAAGCCAGAGATCTCCCTCAGCAACAGACTCCGTCCTCGAGCCGCCTGAAGCTACCGGATTACGAATTCGACGCAGAACAACAATCCTCCTTAGTATGAGCCCCACCCAAAAGATTGATCTGAGCGAAGTAATTTTCGCAACTCTCCTTTGCATCTCGTCGACGCTCATGGTACAGTGGGGACTCGGACGAGAGAAACCGGGCCCGTATGAAGGCCCGAGTGGCCGAATACCGGCGTGATTCCGACGTGTATCAGGCAATGCTCAAGACTGGACAGTACCTTTTTGGCCGAGACATGGTTGAGCGAGCCATCAAGGAGCTACAGAACGGCTCCTTGCGGCGGTGGTATCTATTGCCTCAGGGCAGGAAAAGCAAGAGAAAATGGGTTTAGCGATTGCGGCGTCTGCCTTCTAGCAATCCGCCCTGGTATCCTCTGCCATCGTCTCCTCCGGGGGGGTTGTGGTGCCCCTGAAGATAACTCCTCGCCTGCGAATAAGATAAGGAAGATCTTTTCAGATAACGAGGAGACGTTCTATTACAGTGGAGAATCCCACGCCCATTACATTCAGGATTGGGCAGACAGCGAAACAAACGTGCGGTCTCTACAAGGAGATCATCCTCTATCAGACGTTGATGGCAAGGCATTTTTCACTTGGCGGAGTCAGCTTGATCAGTCTCAATGCGCTTTTATAATTTGATTCCATATGGTCCCTTCTTGCAAAACCACCCCAACCCGCTCCCTCGACTAGCATTCTTTATCTCCGCGCCAGCGCATTGGTCAGAGAAAACCCGGCAGTCCATGATGCTGGCGGCAAGAGGAGCCGGAATTGGTGGAAGGGGGGGTGACAGCGTCGAGTTTGTCAGTGAGCCGGATGCAGCGCTGTATTACACCCTCGGGTATCCCAACATTATAAAGGTGCGTTTTCCCCACCCGGATCCAGTCCCCGCTGGCAGTTGGCTCGAGATCAAGTGGAGGAGAACGCTGAGGTTGCAGGAGGAGGAAGGACGGTCTCGACTTCGAAGAAGCTTCAAGACTTCTAGACCTTCTTTCCAAGGGATCACGAGAGGCAACTTTATCCGACAAATACACCACTTGAACTCTTTCCCGTTGATATCATCTGCGCATTGCCTCACGAGGCTTGCGTCGTTTACCTTGCACGTCAAAATGTCTAAATTTGACGCCCGATCCACGCCACCAATCTACAATCTCGACCCAGCCGGCCAGACCGTTTTCACCCTACATCGAGTCCCGAGGGCTCTTATGATGCTCCGGGAAACAGAAGACGTCCACTTCTGCCGTTCAATCGCCCCGATCCATGTCAGCAGCACCGCCGAATGGTTCATGGTCACGAACATCACTAGCGGGATCCTCAGTATGCATCATGGCAAACCAAACGAGCCTGATGGAATTCCTACAACATGGCTTTCAGGAATGCCTGTTGAGGAACCTGACGGGCTAGATTCACTTCTAGTGATCGTTGACAAATTTACAAAGAGAGTCGGTTTAGTTCCCGGCAAATCTACTTTACCGCGATGGAATGGGGGTCGTTGTTCTCTCGTCTTCGGCCCTGGGCAGAACAACACTTGCCGCCGGTGCCGCGAGCACCTTAAACGTGGCCGCGCCCACTGTCAACAGGTACGTTCCCCTTTTCCACTGCCTGATACACTTGCCAACTTGGTTTCAGGGCCAGGGTACCGCTGCTTCCCTCGCTTCCGCCATTGCGGTTCTACACGTCCTCCTCGCCACGGACGATCAAGTAGACGCTGTGGTTGAACTCTACCGGCGCGAGTACCGGGCCGGGCTGGCCGCTCCTTGGTCCAATTTATGCAACCCATGATTGGGGAATCCCAACATTCTTCATATCAGACCGGGACGCAAAATTCCTCTCGGCCTTTTGGAAGGGCATGTTCGATTCGCCTCCAACCCTTCCGCAACCCATTTCACGGCATTAAAAAGGGTCTTCTGCTATCTGAAGTTCAGTATTACCCTCTGCCTCTTCTATCGAAGCAACGGAAATGGCCTAATCGGCTTCTGTGACGCCGACTGGGCTGGTCCTCATCAGCCAAATGCCGCTTCAACCTCCGGGCATGTCTTCCTCCTCGCAGACGGGCCAGTTAGCTGGTCGTCAAAGCGACAGTCCGCGATAGCCCTCTCATCCACCGAATCCGAGTATATCTCGCAGGCAGTAGCGACGCAGGAGCTCCTTTGGCTAAAATGATGACTATGTGGAGGTACTCGACGGCTTCACGCCCCAGACGGACGGGCAATCAGAGCGATTCATCCAGCGTACTGAGATCATGCTGAGACATGGAATTACACAAGGAGTAATCTGGACAACCAATTCAAGCATCTCAAGATCACGGCAGTCAACGGATAACACGAGGAATCAAAGCTATGGCAATGGAATGTAAGTACCCACACGGTGCCGTCGAGGTATTCGTAAGGTATTGACAAGGTACTAGGTCCTCTTGCAGCGGAGACTCTTGCAGCGAAGACCACCTGGATGACATTGCTTTCGATCGGGCCTGGTCATGACGTCGCCCCATTCAAGGACTCCACGGCGCCACCCTGAATGGCATCGCAACCGACAAATTGACAGAAGAATCTTGGAAGATGGCGTAAGATGCCGAAGTGCTTCGCAACGAGAGAAGGGTGGGTTGGTCCCAGGGAACCCAAACAGCAAGGTTGACTACGACGCACGGCAGCCATATGCTGCATTCATCGCCGCGGCATTAGGAATAGCCAATATGAGCAACAACATGAGCAAATACCGCTCCCGCGCTCCGTCGCCCTCCTCTTCGGAGGACAGTTACAGCGGTCCCCACCAATTTCCCATGCCTTCTGTCGCTTGTCGCACCACGGGCACAATGCCCTTGTCGGATGCGCGCCTCTCAATGTCCCCTCGCTGCCGATCCTGAACCGCGGCGCCATCCTCTTTGCCCTGCCTCTGGATGAGGAATGTTGGGATGATGAAATGCAAAGGAGGTGCTCGAGAAGCTCTCCCAGCATCTAACCTCCCAATTGTTGCGACCATCGACTCTATGCAGGGGAAAGAGTCCGATTTATCATCCTTGACTGGGTTGTTTCACAGTTAGACTCAAACAAGGACCTCGACTTTTTTCCGAGCTAAGGGTCAAATATATGTCTGTTTTCATGGAGGTATGGGAGCGAGGTGGAACTGATGGAATCTTTATGTGCCAACCGCGAGCATCACGATCACCAGGCCACGTCCAGAAGTAAAAACTGCTCCTGCGCATGACAATCTTACGAGGCAGCGATGACATCGCCATGGCATGGCGGCTTCTAAACCGTGTACCCTTTTTCTTCAACACGGGGCGAGCCCGAATTTGCGAAATAAAGATGGCGTAAGCCACTGCTGTTAGCTTCACGCCGTGGACATTTGTGTATGGTGAAGCTTCTCGCAGCCGGAAGTGCCTCCTTAGATCTTTGCGATAAGGAAGGTCGTACTCCTCATGCTCGCTGCTGGAGCTGGTCATGTGGGAGTGGTCAATTTCCTGTCGGCCGCATCCACGAGTTCCCAGAAATATGCCAACGGGCGAGAGATACCGTCTGCACGGCAATCTGCACGCCGAACATTTACGGCCTGCCGAACTCCGGAGTTACTCTTTTCTACATTCCCCGCGCGAACCCGCTGTACTATCTCAAATACGCAGTGGATGTCGGAGAAAGACCCAGATACCTCTTCGCAAAAGCTTTGATCGAGATACCGCGCAACAGTGCACAGCAGCAGGTCAACCACACAGCTATTAAAGCCGTGGCGCAGATGCGCGTGGCAAGCTACGAGCGTCTTGATAGTATCCAACATATCCCTTGGGTAGTCGAAAATGCCAAAGAAAAACCATTTCCTGCCTCAGTTACCTCAAGCCACACCCTCGCATTGGTCACAGTACGACTCTATGCATGAGAACCAGGAGAAAGAGCGCTCGCCCAAGTCCAAGGACACGATCAGTCTGCTGCTTGCAGATTTTACTTATCTGCTGTCACGACGGCCAATGTGACTCGTTTAGGTGCATACCGCATCATCACCGATCGAAACAAGACGATAAAGGGTCTAGTCGTTCACCTAAGGAACAGAAAGCTCAAGCGCATTTGGCCAATACCAGTATCAGCTCTGATACCAGAAGACGATATTGCCCCTGTCCTTGTGGTCGACAAGCGTGACTTCGGGGACCAGACCCATATAGTAGATATGATCCGGGAGTATTCAGGCCGGTGCAAACGTGAATCCTCGGAAATCAGTAGGAGCTGCGAAACACGAGTGGGGGGTGACACTTCCACATAGGGCTATCATGGGCGGGTTTTCAGCCGCCGCGCGGCATCTCGCCAATACCGGGCTCGTGGACCTCGAGGCGAAGCATGCGAGATACCAATGTCCTGACCTGTCTATTGATACTGGTCAGACTGAGGGGTGCTTCTCAGAGTTACAGAGCTTGTTTGTTACAAGTACAGAGATCAATCCCCTGACCAGTGGTACCAAAAGTCCTGTCAAGGCACCCTCGTCGCCAACCCACAAGTCGTCAAGCACTGCAACGAGGTCCAAGTCACCATGGACGATTCGGCTAGACGCTTGGTTTCCTGATGACCCTTCGATCCCAGCAGAGGAAATCAACGAGTTGGGGGTAGATTGGCGCCTGGTGGCGCTGGAAATCGATCCTCAGTCAACCCCCGAAGTCGACGTTCCTCAGAGCGCCTTCGATGAATTCCTTGTGCCCATGGACGACGATGGCAATATTCTGGATAACAACAGCCCGAGAGCGACTCTGACGAACGACGCCTTTGAGTCTCTGAGAGTGGTGGTGGCTAACGTGCCCCGGACTACAAAGGTGGTACGGGTCCTAGGAAGATCGGTAATGTGATTAAGTACTCTTCGGCTCCGTTTGGCAGCGCGCCTTTGGCCGAGGTGCAAGATCGTGACTTGAGGATCCTGGTTGATTGCCGGTGGCGTTTGGATCAGAAAGGTCCGATCTTTGAGAATATTGTCCTGGCTTTCGGTGGGAAGGTGAGGATATGGCTGACCATCCGCACCAAATGTGGAGGACCGTTATGTGTGTTCTGGAGCATATAACGAATACACGTAGTCTCCGCCTTGCAGAACCGCTGACTACTGGGATGTACATGGCCGTCCTCGTTGATAATCTTGCTGATCACCTTCTCACCTTCTCACTCGCTCGTTGGAGTTGTGTCATATCACTGAAGCTGAATGTGGCCGCCGCCTCCGAGGTCTCTGGGCTATGTTGACTCTCATACACACTCTCATACGCACCATTTGGGGATAGCTCCTGAAGACAACACCCTACCACTGGCATCCGCGCTGGAGGGGGAAGACTTGCCCGTTTTCGACAAAGTATACGGATATGAAACAGAGTCATGGACCATTCCAGTGGCTGGCAATCTGTCCCCGCCATTACCGCTGCTGGTTCGCTGACTATGAAATGAATCACGCACGTCATCGTCTCTGCTGCGCTTAAAGGAATATCAGTTGCTGTTGATCACTGACCCGTCGTTTTAACCGCCTCCATTCGCGAGTCCTTTTAGGCAGCCAACTCAATGGTGCCCGGGAACCTATGTTCAATTCCCAAATTCGGTCCGGTGGACGGAGTTACGAAGGTTCCTTGACAATCGGGGGGAAGATACAGACGGGCATCCGCAGAAGCCTCTCTCACTGGATCCAAGTGCCGCATACGCTGCCTATGCAGGCAAAATAGTGCTACCAGATCCTAAGCCATACCATCTACTTAGCCCAAAGAAATTCGCGGCACTAGCTGTCAATGGCCATCTAGAAGTCAGATGGGGGTATAAGGTACTCGTTTTTTTCGAAATACCCGTTGATCCAATTCAATTTACGTCAGGTAGGTTCGCTATTTGCAGTCTGGAGTATAACTACAGGACCCCTTGCTGATTGACGGATTAGGCCATTCAACGGTACTACACTGGCCTTAGCACTACTTCCCTTCTTAGAGACACCGTGGTTGCAGTTTTCCTTCAATCACTACCCGCTGGACCATGTGCGGGTGATCGGGTTAGCACGCTAACCACGGGGCAACACACACCACTTTCAGATTGCTACAGCTTTCCAAGAGGCCAGCACTGGGGTGTCGAAAGACACAGCAAGGCCCACACCTCACAGCCCTCCTATACAACGCATGCAATGTGGATGACGAGTATCTTCTTGTTACGGAAGTTCTAGCTATCTTAGGCCATATGAAGGACCGTTTGGAAATGGTAGAATACCAGTACCATGTTATCGACTTCGAGAGCGTCTTCATCATCAGCCGAAAACAGCTCACTGGATGTCGAGTTTGAAGAAACACTCAAATTGTGCTCGCCGGAGACACGCAATCTACTCGCCGGCATCCTCGCTACTGAGGTAAAGATCGAATCGGTTTTCGCGAGCAAGAGCAGTACTTTGTTGGTAACAGTGCCCTTGGAGATTTGGACGATGCTTGATATGGGGGACAAGACTTTGGGATTCGTCAGCCATGTGTTTTCGAATAATGAGCGGAACATCTTTTCGTCTCAACTTCCCCATCGCCCCCGGCTGAGATAGTGGTTAGCTTGGTGTTAACAGTTCACGCATGCTGCACAGCGGTTGATAGCGAGCTCTGGTTTTCAAGAAAAGTTTACCCTCCGTCCAGACGCCGAAGACTATCTTTTTACACCCGGGTGGCCTTAGCTCTGTGTTAAAGTACATTCACGACGTGGGTTTCTTCCTTCATTCCAACTAAAACGCAGTTTATTTTCATGCGGGCTTGACTAACTGAGTTTGCATTAGTTCTATCGCCATATATCAAGAGCCGTGATTTATCAGTTATAACCAAGGAGCACGTGGTGGACAGCATGAAACGGGATAAGGAGGAGGCTGTCTTATGGGCCAATATCATGTTCACTACCCCAGGGCATTTGGCTGTCAACCCCAATATAGTGGACCTAGACAGCATCGCGGCCTCGATGGTTAGAGAGGTGGATCTCACCACGGAAGTTGCAAACCTCCTCGCTAGGGATGTTAGCTCAGCGCAAGTGGTTTACAAAGAACCATGGACAGCCTGACAGAGACACTAGCTGGTTAAGATAAACCCTAGGTAGGGCTTGGTGTATTGGAACAAACTCTATCACAACAACAGTTTCTCTTTGTAACGGTCAACTTTCCTTTAGCTTGAACTCGTCTTTGTTGCCCGCCGAGGGCCATCCGGACCACTACTTTGTTTCTGTCTTCTATCGCCCTGTATCCCAACTTTGAGTTTTGTTCTGGCTTCTGTTCTGGAGAGTTTTTATTTAGGTCTGGGACTAGAAGACGGCTCTATTCAGGTGAGTAGTTGTACATTGAGATATGTCTTAGGATACAACTAATGTTTATAGAAACTGGCTTGCCCGTCGCTGAGCGCACAGAACTTGTAAAGCACTATGTTCTAATTGGTTAGGAGCGCAAACGCGTTGAAAATGCGGCGGATGGGCGAAATATTTGGAGAAACAGACGGGGGAAATGGCTTCGAAAGACAACCATTCTGGTTATCTATTTCTCGATGAATTTCAAGAGACGTATGAGAAAAACAATGACCCAGGAAATTCGAAGCGCCAGGACCGTTGTCATTACCAAGGCTAATGACCTTGGAAAGGAGTCTGAAAAACAGTCACAAGGCAGATACCCGGTACCAACCAACACTTATACTATGTCAAAGCTCCCTGATAAAGACATGGCTAGCAGAAATAGGGTCCCGATTTGGACCAACACTCGATGTAATACTATTCGGGTTAGGGTTAGGATATCTCAAAGGAAGAACAGTCATTTTGTTACCTTTGGATAACGCCATCCCGGGTGAGGATCACATTAGAATCTGGTCATGCCCATACCAAACCTTCGACTATGATCGCCAAGATCAGATAGGAGGATAGATGGCAATAAGGTTGAACCGCCGCCATACAGGGCTCTCATAGACCGGGACAAAAAGCTTCTGGGCATGTGGTATCATCCCAACGGTTCAGGAAAGGCCGTGAGGATCGAGAGTGATGAGACGTGTGAACCGCCGGTCCCATCCCCGGTGTCTCATCGCAAATTAATATCATCTGGGTAAATTAATCTCCATGTCCATCCAGAACTTGGAAGCTGATGATGCGCAGGTCGTTGTATCTCCCTACCGTACCAGAATTCCAGACATTAGTTGTCTTACGGATACCACCAGAAGTCCCCACGCAATGTGGTTGTGTATCGAAGCGCAACTGGTCGCCTGCACTACGCAAAATACAGGGCCGAGCTTGATCAAACCTTTGTTTCCCATGATGAGTATGATCTATCGTACCCCGCACCAATAATCTTTCGCTGGGAGGGTTGTGACCTTGGTATGTTCGTCAGCCGGACAGATCAGGGGATTGAATACACCAAGAAACGGCAGAGAGCAATTCTTATACCTTATTGGTTTGCTATTCTTTGTCCTCTGCCTTCTTGTCAAGAGCCATGAATTGAACAGGCTTGTAAGTAATCACTAATATATATGAATGAATAATACTAGTCCCTGATAAGGTGACTACCATGCGATGAAAACACCGTCCACGATATCTTACCGCCAGCAAAATGCCACCGGAACCACTGCCTACCGAGACTATACCTACGCGAATCGAATCGAATCAATGAGATAGGAGGTAACCAGACTCGTGAACAAGCCATCAGGCTGTGTTCACCGGGATATCTCAAGACAGTGCATACTGAATAAGACTGGGACCAGAATCTTTCAGGTCCTAGTCTCAACTAGATCTCGAAAGATCCTTGCGAAGACACATACTATCTACCAGCTAAGGATGCTGGTAGTCTTGATATCTAGAACCTTTTGCAAGGGACTAGCAGCATCGAATAATGCGCGCCCTGTCGCGTGGCATCAATCCCGCGGGGCCGCTGGGCCGGAGCCGAGATGCAGCTCAAGAGGTACCTCAGGTATACCATCAGGATCAGCAAGGTGGAGCAGCTGCAATCGACAACTCTTTGGTATCATAGCCATAGGGAGGTTAAGGGCAGGGAGTATGTACGAGGACCGCCCCTCATGTCTGTGCTGTGGGTTCATTGGACTTGGTTCAATGGCGGGTGGTTCAGAAAGGGGGTCTGGCAACAGCTGGTATTGCGCGCCTTGGCCGGTGAAGACAAAGCCTTCGGAAAAGTTTTCGAAGGGCAACCGTTGCCCAAGGAGATCCGTATAGCTTCACCTCCATGATACTCTAAGGTCTTATTTAAAGCGCCCAACTACCCCTCAATAGGTCAAGATCCTTTCCCACCACAATCCAAAGCTCATATCAGCAGAATTACCTTTTGGGTAATGATCGGGACTAGGCCAGACATCGCTTTCACGGTGTCGATACTCTCTCGCTTCGCTTCAAACCCTCTCCCAATCCACTTCACAGCGTTGAAAAGGGTATTTTGTTACCTGAAATTCAGCATCACGCTCTGTCTCTATTATCTCGCGAATGGAAATGGCCTAGTAGGCTATTGCGATGCCGATTGGGCAGGTCCGCACCAACCGAACGCTGCGTCGACCTCTGCTCACTTCTCTCTACTCGCTGATGGCCCAGTAAGCTGGTCATCGAAGCGGCAGACCTTTGCAAGTAATACAATATGATCGCAACCACCAACAATCAGCATCAGCAAGGAACTCGAGGAGGTTACGGAGATGGCGGAGGTAGAGGCGGCCGGGGTGGACGCGGTGGGTGAGGAAGAGGACTGGTTTACACGGGCCAACCGGACACATTGACGGGGTGGGGGGGAGCAGGCCCGCGAAGCTGTTGACGCGGGCCCTCTTCCACTGGGATGAACAAGGCAAGCATTTACCTACCTCACGATCCATATGTTCCCAGCACCCTGGCAAACATCTACTAACATAATGGGCATACAGCGTCGTTAGCAGAGTCGGTGATAATGACTTTGCTCGATACGATTCGCCAACTCGCATATCAACAATACTCATCCAACATATCCGCCTTTGTTCATGCCAACGTTACTCGAAAGACAACAACTACAACCATCCAGACAGGCTTCTACCCCCCTCGCTTTTTGCCCGATCTCATTCAAGTTCAACAACATCTGAATGTGAGCCACTCAATCATGTGTATATTGCCACCCTAGTTCATGCAAAGGGTGCTGAAGCATGTGGTAGAAGATCTCCAGTTCACCGAGGTCTTCCAGGCTCGACTCTGCAATAGCTCGCCTTGCCCCGTTCCTAATATTAACCTGCTGGCTGTTTATTAACACCTCTAGTCTTATTAGAATTCTTCAACTCACCCGGATCTTGGTAATCAGTAAACAAACGGCTAGAGTAGGAGGGGTTCCTGGTTAGTGACATAGTCAGGCGCGCACGGAGCTGGCAGACGTTCATCAAGGTCCTGTATATCATGTTCAAGATCAACCAAGGCGTGAGGTCTGACCAGATAAGCCATCTAAACAAGGCCTTTTCAGTGTTTTATGTGCACGGTGGGTACTATTTTCAATTGACCCATGCAGATCCTGGGCACTGTGAACAATGCAGTATCAAAGAGTCTTGTAAAGCCATCTATATGTCAAACACATTTGGGAAAGGTTGTGTC
Source organism: Aspergillus kassunensis (assembly GCA_027569205.1). Lineage (NCBI taxonomy): Eukaryota > Fungi > Ascomycota > Eurotiomycetes > Eurotiales > Aspergillaceae > Aspergillus > Aspergillus kassunensis. The sequence continues at coordinate 42,752 of JAPDEQ010000073.1, read as the reverse complement.
ACAAGTGCCTCATAACCAAGCGAATCCGCCTCCTTCCTGCTGAAACTGAGCCAGCAACTGTGCCAACTTTCAAAAATTGACGGGGGGCGTGTGAGTAATCCTAATCTCACATCTGTTTGGTATATACTAACCACAACAGTTGCTGGTTAAGCGTATCTGGCTCACGGATGTGTGGCAGACGTTCTCTAATGCACCAGCTTTATACTAATATATAAGAAAATCGCACCTACCGCACATGCTGAACCTCAGCGTTGGCGGCCGGAAACACCACAACTAAGGAACTCGCCAATGGCAAGAGTGCTCTGGAATGTTTTAGTAAGTAGGCTCAAGTTTTGTACCTGTTTTGTATATGCTAACCACGTCTGCTGCTAGTTCTCGAGCGTAAGTGGTTCCGTGCCAGGTTCATCCGCGAGCCTGGCACGGGGCCATCTGGAGGCAGCATCGATCGCACGTGCACCGCAATGGAGGAAGCGGCGTAAGTATTCTTCGCACCTGTTTGGCTTATGCTAACTCTATAAGCAGGAGGTTTGACCAAACCTTCGCAGAGCAATAGGGGACAAGATTTCATAGAAACCGTGGAAAATCAGCACTTCGAACCCTCCCTTATTTATTGGGGTTGCTTTATGTTTCATCAAAAACATGGGCACTATAATTTAGTGTCCAGTAAACTAGACACCAAGTGCGCTTGTTCAAACTGCGATACAATTGTTTGTGGCCCAAATCGAACCCCGCCGCGGAAGTGTGCTACCAGCACCTTAGGGCTGTGTTTGCGACCCGAACCGTAAATAAAGCATGTCGTCGATACCTAGATCTGAGAATGGCCGGGAAGACCTTCTCCGAATTCCTCTCTGAATTCAATGTCCTAGCCATGGAAGCGGGTATTAGCATTCCTTTCCGAAGCAGGATGTCTACAATGCCTTGACCTACCGACTTCGCAACGCGGCTTTGCGACTGGTGCTACTATTGGCATGAACAGCATCCACATACCGAGAATCTACATATCAAACCCGGACAGCGCGAATGTTAAGGTTGTCTGGTTAGTCCTACCGCGGCTTACATGGACCTGACTTAGCCCAGCCCAGTTGGATCACGGCGTGTCGGTAGAGATCATAGACCCAAAATATGAGCAAAGGCCAATGATCCATGGTTATCTGCCCAGCGAATATTTACAATTTGGACTAGTATCTACTAGTCTGAACACCTGGCTTGGATCACCCTTAGCCGCAAGCTCTTCCACTACCTCCATGGTAGAGACCTTAACGACGTGTCGGTAGAGATCTGTACCTCACCACCACGGTCATGAACCTTGCCGGTGTAAGCATGGGAGTCACACCGGACATTGGGGTGTTTGGCACATCCGGCACACATGGGGCTTAAAGTTTTATTGTTTTCTGCGTGTTTGCGGGCTTAAGAGCACCGGCTACACCAGCATAACCAGCACAATCGGGTCCATAGATCAGGCATGTTCCCCGAGTAACGACTGCTCAAATCTCCTCAGTCTTGCCATCAGCTTTGGATCAGAGCAGAGGTTTATATGTGCGCAAACTGCAAAAGATGCTAAAGAACGGTGACTCACTGGATATTGCGACCATCGATTACATGGGGACTGCTCGCTATAATGACAGACCCGCTACAATCCGATTGTTCGTGGAAACCATCCAGAGCCGATCGAAGCACGGGTCGAAACCCCACGACCGAGCAGGCCTTCCCTATCCGATATCGAATACCAGGCCAAATAGCGCGATATATCAAGGGCGCCTGAATCAAATACTATGGCTTTATAAGCACATGCAAGGAGACGATTTTTGTCGAGCATCTCTGTCCCCCGCTAGAGTTATGGCTTTCTGTGCCAGCCAAATGGAGTCGCGATGCCATGAACAAGAGCAGGAGATGCTCATTTCGACTCCGGTAAGTTCGTTATTGTCCCAGACTGGCCAGAAAGGCCTCCCCTAGCCGATCTTCTCGCCTCGGTACGCCGCGAAACCAGAGAGTACCGGTTTCGGATTATCGACCGAAAGTGGAAGAATATGGATCGACCAGTACCGAAATGGGCAGTGGATTATCCTGTATAACGCCAAATTGCCCCCTCGCAATACGATTACTGCCAAGTTATTTAGGGAAATAGCCCGGAAAGAAGAAGCGGGCCTTTGGAATGCTGGAGGACTGTTCCATGGAAAGGCATATGCACATATGTCAATCATGGAAGGTGTAGGGCTATTGTTGTATTTGACAACTAAACAGCTCGAGATATCGCCTGCTAGCAAGCACTTAGGGCTAGCTTATCTTCTAGTCAAGCCATGTTTATGGCGAGGACCGGGGCCTTGAATGGTTTTATCATGGGCTCCGGCTCAGCTGTTCTGGAAGCGAGCCAGTTCGTTGCTACTATGGAAGGCCCTGGAATGTGTTCCTATGGATTGCTTGCAATTCGCCTGTCGCGCACTCTGCTGCTCAGTATTCCTCATCTCCGAGCTGCCATAGAAAGACGTCATCTACAACAACCGGGTGGGGAAATAACATGTGCGGTGTGGTGAGGAAGTATACAACGCCATTTCCAGCCAAAATTACCACCAATACAACACGCCTACCTCTGCAGACAAGGCCTATGACTTCACCAAGCTGAAGCTGCTCTGTTCCCGGAGAACGACTTCTAGCGGCAGTCCCCGCCCTCGTCCCGAGGAAGAGTGGCTTACTCTTACGGATGAAGCAGTTATCAAGCAGTTCTAGTGGATATTAGGGGTTTTCAATCACGCGGCCTCCTTTTGCTACTTGTCATATTACGGAGACAGCCAACCAGTTGCTGACAAGACCAGTTGTTGGGTAGCTGTAAGCGGGACCCAGTTTGCAGAAGATGTAGCACTCACTTCCTCCCAGGTCGTTCCTGTGCCGATCTGTGCGATGCGATTTCGCGCTGCGGATGTTGCGATGAAGCTGAGAAGCCTGATAACACTATGATTATTGATGGGAATCAGACATTCGAAGAAGCTGAGATGCCTGCTGAGTCGACACATTCGGAAACAACACTCTAGGCTGGTCGTGGAGCCCCAGAACCGTAGTAACATGTCAACAGCTGAGGTTGTGGACACGACTTTAGTGGATCACGGAGCCTACAGACGGCTGGATCAAAAAGAGAAGCGCACAGGAGGGGCATAATTCCGAGCAACGAGATGCAAAAAGTCGATTATCTGCTGCCGGCTGCTCTGGAACTCCCGCCCATTAGCGGAGATTCACAGCTTCCGGGAAAACACCTGCTCATGTTGCTGTCGAATGTCTTGCGCCATTAGATGGCCGAGAGGACAACCGGGAGTTGAACATAATTTCCTCAGACACCACCAAGCTCTTCTCTTCCGTACGTGTGTCTTCTTGGTCTCTTGTTCCTGCATGATGTCTGAACCGTCCGACAATGTCCCTGTCGTCCATATCATGGCGTGACAGCTTCTCAGCCACATCCACGAGTCCCTTCCTGTGGCATACGCGAAAGCGGGAGCCCAGCTACACAGACTGACCCTCTCCAAATGAACATGGGGGTGCCCCGGCCCTGGGAGACGACCGGGATGATTACTTGGATTTTGATATGGACGTCGCCCTTAACACCGGCGATGATGCCTGGCAAGCTACGAGTGTCTTGATATTATCCTGAGTAGAACTGGGTTTGATAATCTGCAATTCAACGCGCTTGTAAGGATGATTGTGCACGACCCAGCGGGCCGAAGACGGAAAGTTCGTGGTGAACGAAGGGCTATTCGCTCAACCATGCCCATTGCCTGGCCATGCCCGCGCGGCCGCGGTGGCCGAATTCAATAACCCTAAAACCAACTGCAGTGTTTGTGTAACAACGTTTGCCGTCGGAGCCCACGGGCTCAACCTGCACGGTGCCTGTGCACGGGTCGTCCTCCTTGAGCCATCGCTCAACCTGAACACCACTCTCCAGGGCATCGGCCGGGTGCACCGGCTGGGCCAGACACGCAAGCAGAAGGCCTGGGTCCTCTTTTTAATACTTGACTGGCTTATTCACAAACACAACACGTTAAGTGGGTTGGCCGTGGTCGAAATCCGAGCCACCCCTCGAGATCAGCGACGTGCGGAGTCGCATGCGTGGGTTTTCCGCAGAGTGATCACTGACGAGGGCCATGCCTTGAACCTCCCCTTATCTTCTACACCTCTCCCATCACCACTTGGTTCAGGAGTCTTTCGTGATCGAATTTCCGACCTCATATCCGTTCCCGCCTCTCGGACCTTAACCCCTTTGATTGTTCGCCACTCCCTTTACCTATCTACTACCTCCCCACCTATCTACTGTGCCAGCTTACTTAGAAGAACCCCTCTCGTCAGCACAGTATTCCTCCAACCATCTACATAATGTCAGAGAGCCAGGACCCTAACATGCCGCTTCTTACTTTGACTCTGGTAAGGGCATCCGTACGTTGAACCGCCAGTCGGTGGCGAAGATGGATCCGAATCGAGAAGCGCAGTTATCCTTTTCCAGGGGTACCACATCAGGCTTGTAGAGGGCTGCCTTGCGTTTTGTATCTCGGCCGACGTGATCACTATTAGGGGAGGACAGCTGGAAAGCAACTTACAGGACACCCGATCATCTTGTAAGTACTGCTCCTACGTCGAAACGTGATCACTGTGCTAACAATTGTTACTTGAGCAGGTGGCGGATATCCGAATCAGAGCTGTAAATAAGTTGAGCCTGAAGCAGCTGGCTTGCCCTACCCCCTGACGACCGCCCCGGCCGGTCCCTCCATTGTTGGTCGAGTAACTGCATGCAGGGATGATTCCTTCAGCGAAGACGTCCAGGGTTTTTTGCTCAAGAACAAGCTGAAATAACAGGCCCTAGGTACTGTTAAGATCCGATCACACACATCTCTTAAGAATGAAATTCATGACCTCCTTCATACGGTCTACAACAAGAAAGATTGCTAGGGTGTACGGACCGATCCATCATGAACACGCCCTCGAGATTCATAACGTCCAGAGCCGGATGCGCGGGTGCTTCGGCCGCGTCATTGCGGACGAAGGGCATGCATTGAAACAGATTCGAACACTCAATCACCAGAGTGTTGCAAAGATGGAACCCCCGAAAATCTGGTTCCTCACGGCGACGCCTCTTTTCAACCGGTCCTTAGACCTATGCGGACGTTGTCGCTGCCCTTAGCTACAGGTATTCCCTTCAGAAACGACAATCACGTCTCAGGATTATAAGACCTCGCCCGAGGCTACTTGCGCTCAATGGCCTGTCGTCGTCCGCCTGAAGGGAGGAGATGCTGTAAGCGTTGAGCGCCATGAGCGCAGAAAAGACAAAGGGTGGCTAGCGATGAGTCTGGTCATGAGGCCTCGGATGGCCGGAAGAGACGGCACCATGGTTCCTCCTCCGATGATTCCTACTGTTAGAACCCTATACAAAAGCCTGTTTGGGCGGTCTCGGCGTACGAGTCCTTGGTTATAGATACCCGTACCGAGGAGAACGATACCGATTCTGAAGCTGATAATGATGAACACGAGGACACCAGAGTTGTGGGCGGAGACCAACGGGTTCGACTCCCTCCTTACGTTCCAGCAACTCGCCCAGTGGTTACTAGGTATGATACTACGGGCGCCCTAGTACCTGGATTTACTCTTCTTTCCTGCGGAACTATTATTGGCCTAGATAGAGTGTGGGTTGGGGAAGACGCTCCAGGCACTCTCCCTTATCTGGATATCGGCAGGGAAACAGGAGCGTTTAGGGCCATCTACTATCCACCAACCAACCCTCATTCTCTGTCCAAGCATGCTCATTGACACGTGGTTGGCGGAGAGATCCGATTGTTAGTACAACTCGGAAGTACTGACCCACGGGTGTTACCAATCAAACCTAAATCTTATTAACTACATCCTGATATAATTAGGGATTTATTCTAGCTCCCCCCAAAGCTACGGAAGCCTTACTCGCTGTACTTCAGGATATCAGACGGCAAAGCGAAGAGCCGAACATATGGTCTCCTGTTTGAGCTTGTCGAGCCGGACTTCACCTACTAGTTCTCAGATATAATCCTGCGAGTCAACGCCGGTCCCCGATGGTATTACAAGGAGGCGCATTACCGATGGGCGGATATCTGGAACTCGAAAGGAGGATACCGGAAACGAGTCGGCTCGATCTACCAGCATCGACGAAGAAGTTGCAGGAAACAAGGATGTATTCCAACAATCAATCTTTCTGAACACGCTGGAGCAGGCTTTGACCGGGGTGATTAACAACGAAGACGAAATCCGCGAGTCGATGCGCTGCCCCGACACAGACAACCATTCACCTACGCAGACAACCCCTGAGCTGGGGGTCAGATAACCGAAACTCGAGTTGTACGACACAAGGAGTCCTAACGCTTACTGTGAATAAAAGAGAGGAGTTTGGTCAGTATGGCAGGGAGAAGGGCGCGAACAAGCGCAGCCGTGCGCTGGGGAATAGGTTCTTTTAATACTGAATGTCTTGCCCTCCATGCATGTCAGGGCTCTGGTGCGACTTCAAAGCTCCTCGCCCAGGACCAACTCACACAGGACAATAATGATATCTACCCGGGTGGCTATCTCACTGTTATTGTCATGTCCAAGGTTCCTGGTAAAAGGATTGTTGAATTCTTGCGTGTCTCGACTGAGAGCAATGCCTCATACAAATCTCTTCACTAGGGCCTCGAAACCAGCCTGTCCTACCCTTGGACCCGCGAGAACACACTAAAGAATGGAGGAAGGCTCCAATAAAATTCAATGGAAGAACAGCCACCTCGATTACGACAAACATGGTCAGTGCGTTCACAAATCTCAAGGCTTGCATGATAGTCGGCGTCGCCGGTGGAATTCCTTCGAAGGAACACGACATTCGGCTTGGAGACATTGTCGTCAGTTCTGAAGACAACGGATCCTCCGGGGATACCAGATAGTCCGTTGGATGTTACGCTGTTGCTTGACGAGGACCGCAACCTGCATACACGCCATCGAACTTCCAGAAGCACAGTATCAAGAAATATCTACCAGAAAGCGGGGAGCTTTCTACGGAAAAGCAGTGGTGGGGGAATGTGTTCGCTGGAGGCAACGTCGAATAGGTTCGACTGAAGGTGCTTTTGGTCTCGCACTACTCAAATAACTTATACTTCCCCTTTGACCTGACAAGACCATCAAAAGCCCCTTGTCTAGAAGTACAAGAGCCGTTGTCGTGGGCCGGTGATCATAGGTCTATGAATCGTAACTCAGGACGAGTATGAGCACTGAGACAGCCTGAGATTCCTTTCAATTAGATTCAACGTCAGTAGCTCATGCTGCGCTATTCCTTAGTTATCAGCACGTCGCAAGATGTCCATCCATTACCCCAAGGGGGAGTTTCACTGCGGAGAAAATCCAGTCTTTAGAAGAAGATACCATCATGCACCCAAGACACGTAAAGGTGGCATCATAGTCCCTTCTTCAACTATTCCGACTCCGTTTACATCCCCTGCCTGCAGTATACGGGGTCATCAACAGGATACAATTGAGATGCTCAAAGCCGCTTGCGAGTTCCGCGACAGGCTTTCGGCGAGCAAGCATGACCCCCTTTGCTTTGAGATGGAAAGCGCTGGCGTGATGAACTATCTTCCCTGTTTGGTAGTCAGAGGAATATGTGATTATTCCGACAGCCACAAAAACGGTGCATGGCAGCCATATGCTGCAATCATTCTCGCCGCCGTGATGGAGGCAATTCAGCCAGTCCTTCCAAATACCGGGTGTAGGGGCGCCTTCCCGATTAGGAAGGCCACTCCTTTTATTTTGGGAAACAGACAATTCGCAATACTTACGGAGCTTTTACTCTTACTGAACGGTGTCTCTTAAGTTGAGGCCTTTCGTCAAACGAATTTTCTTCTCTTCCTTCAGTCAATCAATTCCATCCATTATCGTATAGATATTCTTATCTATATAGTTAAGATAATGGACCTTATTATCTTTAACGTCCCCGGCGGCGGCTCCCCCGACGTCCCCGTTTCCTGGCCATCCCCGTGGCTCCTGTCCACCACGCCTCTCTCCTGGGCGTGTGCGGTAGCGATCGTCCTATGGGCCAAACACTTCTTTGGCGACGCATGTCGGTGAGTATTTGAGGGCAGGCAATTCTGATTCCTGACAATGCTGACGAGTTCTCTAGCTTCCGCCCACAGGAGGAGAGGCTGGTGCCCGTGCACTCTGGCGTGCAGGGGCTGGCCACCTTGCAAGGGACTAGCAGCATCGAGCAGTCAGTTATCTTATCAAAAGATCGAAGTGGGGGGGATAAAACTGTTAGATATACTCAGTATTCTTCAGTTTTACCTGAATTCCCGAATAGTCATCAAGAGGGCTATGCATATTTCATCAATGTGTCTTATCTTTCTGATGATGAAGTTCAGAAACTGCATGCATCTGTAAGTATACCCTTAAATAAGTAGCTGTAACTAATCATTTTAATATAGATTTAGTATGGCAAGGAGAATTCTAGAAGTGCCTGGCATAAAAAGATCCAGTGCCCAGCTCTAGGAAATACTCCCTGTATATGGAAGAAGTTTAGCTGTTCCGGTATTAAACTCTGCCAGCGGTCCTCAGAGACCATTCAAAACGGCTATCATCATACAGAAGTTACCAAGGAGCTTCTACAAGCAATCGAACAGGTACTTTCGTTCTGGCATTATTATGGGAAACAGTTCCTGCCTGGCTAACGCTGAGCTTTAAATGGATTTTTATTCTGTGATTTACCTTATTATTCTAATTACTCTAATTCAAATGCTCATCCAAGACTCCTTATCCAAACACCGGGTATACGGCCCCTTCTCGAGGTGGTCAGCGTACGACACAGAACTCGGACTGCTATTATTCAAATGCTATTATTCACTCTACTGCCGGCCCAGGCTTCGACTACATGCTACACGCTACATGACACTTCGCAATACTTGAGGAGCTTTTTATTATTACTCTCTTACTGATCCTAAGGGAACACCGACTTTTCGCGCAATGGAGGATTGCTCTGACGAGCTCCTTACCCCACATTTCATCAAAGGCAAAGGGAAAGAGGATAAAGAAAGTGTTCTAACTTAACCTACCGAGGCTTTGAATGACACCACGACTAATGAAGAGCAAGAGGCTGAGACGCTTTTCTCCCTCGATAAGCAGCTCAATGAAGCCATTTCAAATAACCAAGACATATTCTCAAAGATGGTTTCGCGATGACAATAAGTCGTGAGACTATGGATGAGTACTTTCTTGTATTTACCTTTCTATTTATTGTTCTTCCAATGTCCTAATGAGTCGTAAAATTGTCTGTAAACAGATATTCGAATATCATGTCAGTCTCATCACAGAGATGTCTGAGAAACCTTTGCTCTAGTTTTTAGAATCTATATCACTACATCACACCATGGCCTACGCAAATAAACTGTAAGAGGCTGTATGATACTATGAATACTATGAATACTAGATAATAAGATAGCACTCCGCTGATAGAATAAGGTTAACCGGGCTCGAGAGATTATTACAGAGTCTGAACCACGATATCTTTCTTCTACTTAATAAGAAAAGGATAAAAGCATTCAAGGCCCCCCTGGAAGATAACAAGATGGAAGATTAGACTAGGTTTCTTAGAGAGAGGATAATAAGGAGTAGTTCGCGATATATAGCCTTCGGGCAAGTAGCTAGTCTTTTTATTATTTTAAATAGAAATAAATATTACCGTTTAATTTAATAGAATAATTTCTAATAAAGCAAGACACGCTTGACAGACAGATTCGCAAGCTAGAAAGTATCACCACGGAAGGCACTCTGGAGAATCAGGGAGGATATAATAACCTTGTATCCCTACCCATCCAGCAGTATAATGCGACAAATGCATGACTTCATGAACAGCGCCCATCGAACAACAATGATAAACCCCTCGGCTCTAGTACCCCTGGTCAAGGAACACCTAGAACAATACACCCGGCATAGCCCCCGAGCTCCTCCTCGACTCCGAAACTGGATAGTCGTCCAGATCGAATGGATTGCTGTAGGTATTATAGCTATCTCTCTGGGCGGTAGCCTTTGGAAAGGACGGGCCGGTGGAAGAGTCTGGACTATCAATTGTTCCAGCGATATAACTCCCCATGCTGCTTCGGCCTGGTAGAACTAGGGTGCTGCCTAGGCTGCTTCCGAAACTGCTGCCGGATTCTCTATTCACGGGGTGATATGCGGGTTGTGTGCTGTCTTCGTTGGGGTAGGTGGTTGAGGTGCGTGTAAAGGGAGCGGGTTGTGGGACTTCGGCCATGTCTGAGAAGGGGTCTATGTAGCGAGGTGGTGCTTTTTGGTTTTCGGGTTTGGTGTAGAAGGTGAGACCGCCTGTTTGAAAGAGCGTCGCGGATGTTGGAGAGGCGTCGGAGAGGTATGACTGGGATCGATAATCTCGGCGTAGGGTTGTTGAGGAGTCCGCCGAGTCCCGACTATTGCGGTTTTCTTTTTGTGAGCTCCATCCCTTTGTTGAGTTTTGCCGTCGTCGGCGACGGTAGAGGAAGAACACTGTAGCAACGAGTGTTATAAACCCCAAGATCCCGAAGATTGTACCGAAAATTGTGGCGTACGGAGGCCCTGAGTCATCGTCATCGTCGGATGTGGATGGAATAGGTTCTGAAATGGATGTGCTGGTTTGCCACCGATCTGTATATGTAGAGTGTGCGACAAGTGAGTCTGTGGCGGTCCTCTGGGTAGCAATGTCCAAGCTTGATGGACGCGAGTCTGATGTCTGGCTGGAAGTGTGGCTTGGAAAGGGATCATTTTCAGAGTCATGGTTGCTGGCTACAGAGGCGACTGTAGATGTGTCGGTATTCTGTGTACTGGATGCCGGGTCAGGATCGGACGTCTCTGCAGATGAGACTGGATCTGGCGCAGTTGAAGTGATTGAGGAGGTTGAGTCGGTTTCTGATTGTGAAGGAGACGGAGGATCAGTTGCTCTGGGCTGTCGTGGAACCTTTGTACATCTGAGGCCCTGATAAAAGATGATTGAGGGGTCTGACATGTCGGGAGACGGTCTCTAAACGTGGAATAGCTACATTTAGAGGGTCGTAAGAGTAAATTATGTTCAATAGCGAGAAACCAAGGGAATGAAATTGACAGAATAGATGGAGTAGATGGAGTAGATGAAAAAAACGAAGCCTGTCAGGCCATGGCAGCGTCTTCAACTCCCTCGAGAGTTAAAGAGAGGGATATTGAGGATGGTCAGAAAGATGAGTGAGGCAACAGTCTAGACGCTTGGCTGCGCATGGACGCCATGAGGACCAAATTGTGCTGACACTCGATATTAAAAGCGACCAGTTTGCGACGTTCAGGCCCTCAGGTTCCGGCTAGCGCAGAATGAGGCGCAGGTTCCTGGGCTGAAGGATCGAGTCGGAGAATCGATGAAACAGAATCCGTCCAATGGGCCGTACAATTTAATATATTCAAGAACGAACCTGGTCCCTTTCGGCGTAGTCTACTAAGCGTCGTTCATTGGCCGAGAGGGGCTCTGACTGGTCATGATTATTGTTACTCCGTACTACCTCAACGTTTAATGTTTAAGTTACATATCAAGTTCAGGTAAAGCCAGGTGCGCTTGATCTTCCCCTCAGAGTAGTCCTCAGGCTGCAAAACAATTAGCAGATGTCAGTTCAGGCATTACAACAACATACCAAAAATTCAACAAACTCATCCACTAGAGCATTTTCATTTTTCAGGCACCTTTCTTGATACGGTGAAAGATCGGTCTCTGGATAAAGCTGAGCGCGGTCGAAGTCGATCCAAAGTACTCTATCCTCGTCTTCACTGCTACCAGGACAGACCATCATATTCCTAGGGTCGGTATCACTGTGTAGGACCCCTGCTCTGTGAATGTCTTGCAAGATATCTTTGAGCTTAAGCAGGCGGCTCAAGGAGAATGTGGTCAGATCCATCTGGTGCATATTCGGAATATACTCCAAAAAGATAGCAGTTGGAAGCAGGACATCCTCACAGAACATATGAAGGTCTGGCCAGAGCTCTGGCTGTATGGTGATGGCCCCATAAAAGTAAGGAATGACCCCTTGCTCGCAAAATCCTTTCTCTTTGAGCCTTTGATATGCGGTATATTCGCAGATAAATGGGTTGCATTCGCGGTTTGGAGATTGGTGCTCAGATGGTGGCTTATTGTGGTACTAGACAAGCTCAGCATACAGTAGAACAGGAAGGCAAGCCAGACTAAGTACTCACCACTTTCACTACTCTTATCTCACCATGGACAGCCACCTTAAAGATCACTGAGAATTCTGACTGCTTGAGTATTCCGAGGAACTCAATGTCAGATGGGCTGATTTCAATGGCATCAGGCACTGGAGGTTGTATGGGGCGTTTAGTTGCGAAGTCAGACGGAGTTACAACGATAAGATCAGGCACTGGAGGCCTTAACTTTTGAGAAGAAGTTACTTCGACAAGATCAGGCGTTTGAGGCGTTGATTTTTCAGACGACATGACTTTGACGGTATCAGGTATCGGCTGTATGGAGTCGTCCGATGAGGGGAACAAGACTGAAGAAGGAACAAATGCCTCCGAGGTCGTTTGGTCGATGTCGGGCTCCATGTCTGGGCTCGTTCGTAATAGCAAAGAGGTGGTGGCAGGGATGATGAAGAAGAGATGGAGAGGTGAAGGAGAGAAATGGCAGTGAATGCACTGGGCCGCTGTTTACTTCCTGTGATCAGCCAATCATGTGGCGGGATAGTAACAAGTAACACATCTAAGAGCACTGGCACTTTTGCTCCTCGTTCTCTTTTCCTTGTTATCTTTTCCTCATTCTCTTTTCCTCATTCTCTTTTCTCATTCTCTTTTCCTTATTCCCTTTTCCTCATTCCCTTTTCCTCGATCTTTTTTCCTACAGCTTCATAACTCACCTGAACCATCAATTCTTCTCCCAAGAGTCCCGGCTCACTCACTACACCATGGCTCACCAAATCACCCTTATGGCATTCCTCCAAGAAGGATTTCAGGAGATTCCAGTCGAATATTGGGGTCAGTCAACCACCAACACAAGAAACGAAAGCTACGAGGCCGCCGACATTGATGCCGTCGGCCACTGGGCAGCCTTCAGTCTTGCGACAATTCAGCAACAGTACGGGCCACTCTTGCAAGCTACGCTTATTGAAGCCAATCCACCACCTGCCTCTCCCACCGCACAAATCACTGCCAAGAGTTCTGTCAAGTGGGCACTCACCTCTTTTTTAGCCGTGCGTATGAGACGCGCCCTTCGCTCCGGGTCTGCCCAGCAAGGCCCCGTGGCCGGGTTCTCACCGGTTACGTACAAAGACGGCGCGCTGGCTCAATGTATCGATAGCTTTACCCCAGACCTGGCATATATACTATGTCTGGGAATTCCTGGCGCTCCCAAAGCAAATCGTGCTCCCGGCGACATCAAGCCTTCCTACAAGTGGTCTTTTGCAATGCGATACAGTGGCATCGAAAGGGACCAAACGGAGTTTAGACAGGTTCTTTCGCAGGTAAACTTCTATACGAAGCAACACCACGCTTGATACGGCTTCATCATCACAGACCTCGAGCTCGTCGTCATCCGTCGGCTTGATAGACTCGGAAACCTGGACCTCTCAGCTCCAATCCCATTGACCACGAGTGGGACGGCAGCTGCACCGCAGCTGACTGTTATGCTCGCGCTGTGGTATTTGGGCATGCTTACAGCAGATAATCAAACCTGGATGCTTGATTAGGGACTCCTTCGGCACACTTGATATTAAGCACAATTGGACCAACTTTACGTCTGTCGACCCTGGCCGGAACGACTTTGAGAAGATGACAGAATAGTCCCAATCAGCGGTGGTGGACTTGCATTTACTTTGTCCTGTTATCTTTAGCGTCTCTTTTGTCAGCTGCCCCCCCTCCACCACCTGCACGTCCTTGGGGCCATGACAGCTTTCCCTGTTTCAGCGCCGCTTGCTGCAACTCACTTTCCTGTCGCTGTCCCGACTTCTGATACAGTCTTCTCTGAGACTGCCCCTTTCCTTTCCCCGACTATCGGTGCAACCCCAGCTGCGGCTGAGCCGGCGAACTATGACCCTGACAGCGAAATATTCATGGATTTCCTCCACCCCATGAACGAAGATGGTTCCATTATCGAGGCTGAATGCCCAGATGTCCTACACCACCCAGCATGTGGAAACGGTACGTCAAGACATGCGATAACAGACCGGACTTTGCTGACAGTGGCGTCGTAGCATACTCAGAGTTTTTCTATGTATAATAGGGCATGTTTTGGATTTAAGGCGTTTAGGACCTCAAGTTCGGCCTTAACTCATAGAGGTACCTGCATAGCTAGATCACACTATCATCAGGTATATGAACTTGAATTGAATTGAATTGAATTGAATTGAATTGCATACTCAGAGTTACCCCGACACCACCACCCCTGTTAGTATAACTCTGGTCTCTTACGTGTACCTATCAAGGCTCTTTCTTTACTATGAAACTTGAGCTAGGAAGGATTTAATCATAGTCCAGGAAGAACAATCTTCTGTCACTCAGTGGTCTTCTTGCCTTGTTCAGCACGAACAGTGGGGTAGCAGCTTAGGCTATACGGTCATCCGGAACCTCCCAGTAAACCCTGCTCTGGAGCTTCATTTATTTTCTGATATTACTCTCAACTGTCAAGGCTGTGAACTATCAAGAAACCACCGAAGTACAACCCCTAAGTCTCACCCAAATAACGTGTATGTCTCAGCAATCCTTTTGACTTACATAGTAGCCTTTTTACAGTTGACTGCAACGAGCGTAATTCCTACGCAAGGGCCATACCCTATGCTGTAGCTATATATTTCACCTACTAATATAACCTTAAATACTAGGATCCTGGAGTTTATGCATGCTTTATCCATCCATCGTTAGTTCCGCCTACTCCAGTGTAGTCAGGCCATATTTCCTGTGCCCTCTGGCTTATTCAAGACAAGTTCTCGCCCGGATCTTAGACTAACAGACATATTGTTCCCTACTCTATCACCGGAGCAAAGCCTGAAGGGAAATATATCTTATTACTTTGGTGATTTGAATATCTTCCGAGTATCTTGAGAAACGGGATGTGGGGAAATAATCTTGGTGTTAGTTCAATGCTGATGCTCACTCACTAGCAGTACGCATATATATATATCGAAATAGTACCCGCTGATAGAATACATC
This sequence comes from Aspergillus kassunensis, assembly GCA_027569205.1. Classification (NCBI taxonomy): domain Eukaryota; kingdom Fungi; phylum Ascomycota; class Eurotiomycetes; order Eurotiales; family Aspergillaceae; genus Aspergillus; species Aspergillus kassunensis. The sequence goes on along the minus strand of JAPDEQ010000073.1, from coordinate 27,578 downwards.
TACAATCACAAGAATAATAATACGTAACATAATCTCATTAAGTGCCATACTTTTGACATCAAGGCCCATAAATAGGAACCACTGGAAGGAAGGGGAGCAAGGTCTTAACAAACTTCGCCAGTATTAAACAAGCAAGAAAGTAAGGGATATATATATCGTGAAGAGAAAACACTTTTAAAAGATGTCAAGAGCATTCAAATAAAGTCATAATCCATAATTCAAAAGAGAGAAGTAGCAAGTGTGCCTATATTTACACAGCCAGTAGAAAATCTAATGAGAGCAAAGGGGAGTAGGAAAAGGGAAGATGGATGGATGCAGTTCGAGAAAGACAAACGCCAGTGACGGCTTAAGTGTATGCAATTGGGTATATCATAAGACACGAAAACATAAAAGGAGAGAATGATTTATAGGTGTCATGCAATCGTAATCGGCATCCGTTAATAATGAGAAAGTAGAAGGTCGGAGGTAGGTCAGGCCACGAAGACTCGTCTGGTCTTTGTGATAAGTGCCCGAACGGCCTGCAAGGTCTCGCTCTCTGGGGCGGCCGTGCGCGGGAAATTTGGGCGAGGTAATTTGGGCGTGGTTATCCCGACTGTTCCGTTGACCGGAGTGTGCTCTGGGTCACCATGGTCGATGCCACTATCAGGGGTCACCTTGATGCTGGAGCTGATGGACGCCGAGTGGAAGCGAGAGCTCAGTGGGAGTTGATATTGGACAACCCCAGAAACCAAGAGATCAAATGGATGTTGAAGTACCCGCTCCCAACGTTCGGTGCCGCCTTTTTCCGTTAGATTCCCGGGTTGTTTAAGGCGAATTTGACCTTTTGAAGTAGAAGGCTCATGGTTCCAAGGCGACGCTTCAAATGTCAAAGTAGAGTCAAGTCGTATGACACGACCAATGAGCATGGTTTGGGGGTCACCGGCTGGATCGGAAGGCATGGGATCCGTACCCTCGTCGATACCATCTGTGTCCGATAAGCCGTCCATTTTGCAATCGACGCCGTCAGCACACCGGGCCATACGAGCAACGCCCGCGCGTTTCCTGCGATCTGCTCGCCCAAACCTCGCTAGGTCGAAATCATGCTCATGCCAGAACTTATCAGTCCCAACATAACGACTCTTAGCAAAAATGTTCACGTCGATATCGTCAATAACCACAGGAAACAGGTTAGGATTGACAGCTTGGACGTTGAGGTCTAGCATAAGTTCCTGCTCGGAAGCAAGAACATTCTGAATTTCGAGAACCTGCACGTCCACTAGTTGTTTGGTGATAGCCACAATAAACGAAGTGCCACCTCCAACAAGCAGGATAAATAAAAGGCTGATCAAAGCACAAGCTCCGTATGTAGAGAAACAGCTACGATTTCGTTGCTGCATGTATTCCATCTGTCGTAAGCTTGCGCTATTTGGACGCTTGCCACCACGGCGTGTCTGACGCGGAGACCCAACAAGCGGTGTTCTCTCGTCGTCCGCGCCTTCGGCATCAAAATCATAACCATACACATCGCCAGCTTTCTTGTAGCTATTGATGGTGCGGTAATTTGGGTGGGTGCGAGATCCCGGCTGTCTAGTTTGACGGTAACCATTGCCAATGAAATGCCGGGGAGATTTGGACCCTTGAGACTGAGATTGAGGATGAGGGAATGGCGAGTCATTGTCGAACAGAGAGGGATACATGTTTTGTCGTCCATGACGCCCAATGTGATGACGAGGAGTATGAGTGCCATTGCCATCCATTCTCGAGTGTGACCGGGGGATTTCATCCGCGTCCCCATCAACACTGCTGGTATAAGTATTATTTGTAAACTTCATGCTTCGTTTCCCCGTGACACTCTGGCTGCTTTCTCTCAATCCAGCGCGAGTGCGGCCAGCTAGCTGATCGACTTGGCTCGCCATCGAAGTCGCACTAGGAGTACGAGAATGGTACCTGCTTTGTCGCGCCGGGTATTGATCTGGGGGATTAGACTCATACACGAACGTCTCGTCTGAATCAGATACATCGGCCTCGTCGACGGCGCTGGCTACTTTGGCTTCAAAGATGTCGGCTTTCGACGAGGCGGCGCCACTTGTAATAGGAGCTGGCGCTTTTCGAACCCGTCTTTTTTCCTTTTTCGGGCGAATAGTCTCGTTGCTGGGTTTCATTCGCAGAGTCCCGGAATCTGCGCGACTAGAGCCTCGGTCGCCGTTTGCCACGCCTAGGGAAACTTGAGGAATAGAACTGACAGTTTCTGTTTCGACGATCATGTTTCGAACGGAGCCATCACCGGGCTTTGTTCGGGAACCGCCGCCTAGCGAGGTTGTGGACCGTTTTGGCACGAGGTTATTCGGCCCCTTTGTTGTGAATGAAGGACGCCGGCGGTTCTCTTCCATCTGCTCTGAGCTTTTATTTCCACCGCTATCACTTCCGCTCTCGGTATGATGCCTCGAGGCCTTTGGGGTCGAATCTTCATCGATCTTTTCCAGCTTCGCCTCATCCAACGAAGGCGCATGTAGTATGGTATCCGCTGTAGAGGGAGTCGACTGATCGCTGGCCATTTCCTGAACAGTTTCGAGAGCAGAGGACGATCCGTTGACGCCTCTGTTCACGGGGCGAGGCGCGCTCCTGTCCGACTTTGTAACATGTTCCTCGCTCGCAGGTTGAGTTCGTTTGGTGGAGATATTCGGCTGGCTCGGTTCCTGTTCCGATCGCCGAGGTGCGGCCCATAACGGCATAGTGGACTTGTCCGGGCTGGGTGCATCGGAGGACGGTTCGACATTTGGGTGAGGGCTGAGGATGAGAGGTTTGGTCACGGAGGAAAGCTTGCCCGGGCCAGGGCTCGGGCTTGTAGTGGCGGAGCGGGCAGGACTGTGATCTAAATTGCGTTTCCGAGATCGGGAAGAAACACGGGATGTCGAGGAGGTCGAGGTTGAGTTGCGAGGACAGTTTGAGGAATGGGTAGGCGAGGGTTCGCGGGAGGATATAGTGGAGTTTGTTGTCGACGGAGGACCGGAGATGCCTTGCACGGCGGTTTGCGTAGGGTTGGGCAACTGCGAGACAAAGGGGACGTGGCCCTGGGATTTTGTGGGCGAACGTGGCAGTTCACTCATGTCGCTCTCGCTGACGGATCTCCGGGTAAGAGATGAGGCAGACTCATCGTCTTGGGCAGCTTTGGATCCACCAGATGTCCCGTTAGGGTAGGGCGACCTCTCGGATTCCACAGCCATGATCTCTGTCAAGTCAGAATGGTGCTGACAAGCGCATGAGAAGTCAGGGGGATCCGAGAGGGAACCAGTGTGCAGGAAGCAACAAAAAGTAAAAAAACAAAAACAAATGTAGCTGAGGAATCAGGGAGGCAAAGAAAAATAAAGGCGGGAAGGGCCGGTAAAACGGTTCGGAGGGCGACGATAGGGCCAAAAAAAGAGTACAGCGAAAATCAAAATGGGTTAGAAAGAGAAACACAGGCCCAGGGACTATTCTAGCCTCGAAATCAGCCAACGAGCAAACAGACCGACGCGTTGGATGACAATGATGGACTGATGTCGCACAGAGCACGTTAGGCAATTGGCAGACGAATAGTCAACGGCCACATGCTGGTGGGTAAAATGCCGAAAGCGAATGACTTGAAAGTGGAAATGGGGGTTTCAATAGTAGCAATTTAGCAGACCAAAGCGGATGCCGCGTAGCAACGCACAATCACAGTCCCATAACTTGCTCTGTGATCAGAAGACGGTGAAGTTGGAGGTGAAGTCGTTGAATGTCTAGAACAAGCACCGGCGCCCGTTAGCTCACGGAAGGCCTTCAAAGTTGTCGATCCGAGGAAAACGCCGGGCTGAAGGGTGGGAGGATCCGGCCGGGGACAACTCAATACCCTCACAACACGTTGCCTAGACAGACTATATTATTCGCAAGTCGTAACTGCTCCGGTGTCCGTTGGGGACGAGACTCGTCGATGAGCCTTTCGGCTGGACACTGACAGGTTTGGAGATGGCTAGGGGAGGGGATGTCAAGATGCAAGATCCAATGAAGCGAGCCCACGTCAAGTAATATGAAAGCGCGGAGTCAGCCTAATTCTAGCGTGGGAGCTTGGAAGGCCGAGAAGAATCCGGGGAGGAGACGCAGGCAAAGAGTCAGTCCGAGTCGCAGGCGCACAAGCGTTGTTGTTGAATCTTGATTGTTGACCGTTGACCGCTGTAAGCCTGGTCAGCCTAGTCAGGGATGATGGGCAGACAAGATGAAATTGGAAGATGAGCACGGTCGATGCAAAGAAGAACAATGCGGCGAAGAAGTAAACGATGAAGATGAGATCAAAATTCCCTGGCTCGAGATGATACAAAAAGTTACACACCATGAGCATCGTAATTATCGTCACAGCCGTACCGTTTCTAACCATCATGATGACTTCATCCCCGCTAATTTTAGTAACGTAATTCCCGGGTGAGCTGGCCACCATGTATTGTATACAAACTGGCCATTTTTATACCTTGATATCTCGACAATAAACGGATATACTGATATAATATCAAGGGGATAGCTTAATAAAGCTATATAGAGTCTATATAACCTATTTTAAAGGAGGAAAAGTCTTCTTATATATATATATAATAGTAAAATACTAAAAATACACCTGTAATTTATATTACCCGGGGAACTATTAGTACTAACATGCTATAAACTTGGTAATATCTAAAATTATATCTAATTAACCTCTATACTTAATTTCAGCTCCTATTAATACTTTGTTGTTGAGATATCAAGGTATAAAAAGTGGCTAGTTTGTATGCAATACAGGGTGGGCAGCTCACTGGGGGTGGGCAGCTCACCCGGGAATTACGTTATGCATAAACAGGTTTATTCAGCAATTAAATCCATGGGTCTAGTTAGTTCAATGAATCCAATGAGCTCTTATCGGTCCATATCAGCCACTTTATAATTAGCCAGGCCGAGGCCTAAGTACTCCAAAATACCTATTTATCTAGAAAACATGAGACCAACCCAGAGTAGACCAACCCAGAGTAAACCAAACCAACGCCACAAGCTTTAACATAGCCGGTAACACTCCCGTGGGAGCTGATAGACAAAAGGAATGGAACATAAAAAGGTATCTAGACGATGTTGTACACGCGCTTAGCGATAAGGAAAGATGCGAACGCGAAGAGAACGAGCCCGGCAGTAACTGAGAACAAAGGATTAGCCTTGATAAAAAGTATTAGGATGGATTGCATACTTGAATAGAACCAGGTCAGACTATCCACGTCCTGACCGGGTACCTTGACGTTCATCCCCCACATACCACAAATGATGTTAAGCGGAAGGACGATGGTACCAAGAACGGTCAGCTTCCCCAGCACATCCGCTGTCTGTTCCTGCCGCTCATTCATGTGGATATTAATCTGGGCTAGATAGTTGCTATGTGCACGTGATAGGAGTCTGCAGAAGACAGGTTAGCCAATTTTCAACTCAGAGGCAAGGGGCTTGAGCCCAACATACGTTTCATAGTAGGTCAAGCTGCTAGTCATCGTCATGATGTGGTCTTGGATATCGCCCAAATACAGGCCGATTTCCGACTTGGGTGCTACCTCCCAGTGCTCGTTGCACCTCTTAGCGAAGCCCTTGACGACGTCTGCCTTGTTACTCAGCAGCCGATACATCCCCATTACTTTCTTGCGACACACTCCCACTCGCCGAAGCATCTCGCCGGGACCCGGTACCATATGTTCTTTCTCATCTTTCGGGCTGGAACTGAGGGGACTTTGGGCGGAATGCATATGCATGATCATCTCATCAATGTCGTCGACTTCGTCCTCGATGGATTGGATCAGAGGCCCAAAGACGTCGGTTATGTCATCAATAAGCGCATATGAGATCCAATCTGAGCTCAGGATCAAGTAGTCCATTAGTTGCCGGATGCGTCGGCGCACATTGGCTGGGTGAGGTGTCTGGGAGAAGTGGAAAGACAAGATCCCCTCGCGGAAAACAACAACATACATGTTCACCGGCTGCAGATAATCCTCGCTGTTTGGGTCCTGGTCAAAGGTGCGATAGTTCAGGAAATAATAATTCCTAAAAAGTTCGACCTTCTCACGTGCCTCCTGCACCATGATATCCTCTGCGGTCAAAGCATGGATGCCGAAAGCTTTGGAGATCACGCGCATTTCCGCATCAGTTGGGCAGAGGACGTCAAGCCAGAATGTAGGTCGAGGCCCAAACCGTTTCGGTTTCGGAGGAGTTTGAGACTGATCTTTGGCTGACGCTCGCCCCTCCGACATAGCCTCGCTAGTTACGGACGTACGAAACTGGGATCGGTGATCTGAAGGAGGATGCGGACCGAGATGATTGGATGGTGTCGCCGTTCTCGTGCCTGGACTGACATTTTCACCGTTGGAATGTATTATTGGGGTATTGGTATCATGTTCCGAATCGCCCTCTTCGTCCGACGAGTCCTCAAGCTCGGGAGGATCTGGAATGAAGAGCTCACGGAAGCTAGCTCCAAGTTGGACCAATTCCGAAATGGTCTGCGCATGGATGGTGCTTTGGAACTCTTCGTTGAAATATGTAAATCGATACGGCGCATCCTCCTCCTCCTGTCGCCACACTCGGTACTGTGGGCGGAGGCGACCCTCAATCAGCATAGGCTCGCTGATCTTCTTTGTACGATATACGCCTGTACGTTCTTCCTTTTCCTCGCGGCTCCAGTCCTCCAAGATAGATAGATCCGGCCATTGCTTGGTGCGGCGCCTGCGCCGCACATCTCCTCGCGACTCAGCCGGGGCGCACTCTTCAGCTGCGACAGAGGCGTCTTCTTGCGGGAAGCAGACATCTTCTTCGGCAGGCACAGTTCGACGTCGGCGGAGCGTCTCATGAGGTGTACGCTGTGCGGATGATGCGACAGACCCCGGTGAACTTTTTGACCGACAGTTCTCCTCCACATCAATAACCATATCATGTGGCTCTGACAAGTCAAATCGACTATCCCCGGCCCTGCCTAGGGCGAAATCGAACTCTGCTCCTGTCATAACAGTATCATTGTAGCCCATATCCGCGCCCAATTTGGGCGTCGACGGCATTGACGGGGGGTTGTTGATGTCATGATTGGGAACATCGCATGGTGACAATTGAGAATTATCGGACTGCGTTGATCGGGGACGCTGCTTAAACGAAAATGTACTGGGTCTAGAATCTGCACCGTAACGTGGAGTTTGTCTGGCTGTATGACCAGAAGAAGGCCTCATCAACGGTGTCCGATCGTCCACTTCCTCCTCGTCACTATCTCCTGCGTATGCACTCTTCCCTCGACTCAAAAGGTTTCGGGAGCTCGAATCAGGCGGCCGGAAAGAGGAAGTCGAAATCGAACCGGGTCGGAAGGACTGTCCTAGTCGGCTCTCTCTTCGAGGCCTCATGGGCGGTTGAGCCCTATCACAACCGTAAGTATTAGCAACGTTTTGCAGAAGCCGTAGCCGTAACAAAGTAACCATACCGGTGATCCAGTAAAGCTTCACTTTCCAAACTCGTATTACTCGAATTCCCCCTTCCAACGTTGTAAAACGGCGTCGACCCACGAGCCTGAGATTCATTCCCCGCCATCACGTTTATAGGTTCGTTTTCTGGCACCGAAGGCGGAAGTGCAGGTTGCGAATCGTCCGTGGCAAGAAAAGACATCCGACGATTTCGACGCTTCCGATCCTGGTTCTTCTTCCTCTTCTTCTTTGACTTGGTCATGCCTGATCTGCTGCCCGCAGCTGGGTCCTGTCCCGCTTCGGTGTGTGGTAGGTTGTCTAGGCCCGCGGCAGTGGAGGCTCGTCCTGCAGGTCTGCCAGGAGAAAGACCATTATTGCCCCGAAAAGGCGAAGATTGCTGTGACGTGGTTTGCGGTCGGGACATGATGAGCGATTTGGTCGACAGTTGGATCGGTGCTAAATGAGCCAATTGCTTATCAGACCGTTTTTAGCTGATGTTAGAGCCACCCCACGCGCGGAAAGTGACCCGAGACACTAGGTATATTGATGGAATACGGAGTAAATGCAGGACTAGGAGTCATGCAGTAACGATTCGACAAGCAATTGTGGCTTGCGCATGGTCAGGGACAGCTCAGCGAGGGCCCGGATGAGCAGAAGCAAAGGCCGACACTGACGCGAGTTGCAGGATGTGGTGGAACATGGGGCACACAGCACGACAGGGCTTCATGGAACACAATCCTAGGCTGAGAACGTAGACGAATCAATTTGACGGGATAAGACTGATGGAGAGCTGTTGATTCCAAGTTGAAACTTGGAACCTTGACATGGCGAGTCACATCATGTGACTTAAATGACCATGACATCATGGGTACAATTGTCACATGACAAGATGCAAAAGGGGTCATACGATTATTGAAGTTATTCCTACTCTGGAGGCACGTTACACATGTATTACTCTGTAATTCTATCAAACCTTGACGGCATTGCTATCGTTTCGACTCCATTTCCGGAAATTGCCCAAACGAAACCGAGCGGTCCTCAGCGGTGGATTGCCATCATCATCATCAGTCTGAACTTGAGGTGCCAGGCGCACCTTTGCCTTTACTTTCTTGTACCACCACCAGCACACGATGACGATAATTGTCAGAGGGACCGTGAGTACAAGCCAAAGCCACCACAGCCCGGAAACATGAATGCGCAGACTGTTCTCCGCCGCCCGGAATATGCCCGCATCCAAAATTGCCTACGAGAGAGGTAACTAATCAGCAATGCTCCGTTCTTCCTTGGCTAGGTTAGGATGGGTAGTTGAAAAGGGTAAGCTCACTGCTATAAATGTTCCAGGAAGAAAGGTCATCGTCATCGCTGCAATCGCGTTCATACTCGTGCTATCCAGCTTCATACTCGCCGCAATCTGGATATTGCTGGCTGCGTCTTGCTGCGTCACGAGATTATACACTAGTGCCATGGTGCTATCTTTGCGGTTCTTGTAGTTCAGGAACCAGATTTTCTGCTTCTGCATTGATTCAATCACGTAGCTGACGGAGTCTGCTGCCCGCTCATGGTCCCGAGATGGGCTGGAGATGGCTTCGTGTAAGCGTGCATGGACAGTTCGGATTGCTGTTGCAGTTATGATAGCCACGTCTGCATTGCCCAGGTGCGAGTCTGCGTTCTGGGAGATGACCTGTAGTTGTTTGGTCAAGTCACCTAGCTGTCGTCTATCGCTGTCTCCTAGTCCGGCGAGATGATCGTCGACTTTGTTGACCTAGGTGTTGTTAGATGGCCCCATGTCATGGTAGAAGTCATATCGACTGACCTGAGTCCACATAAAGCGCCGAAACCGGGCAGCATGAAATTTTGAAGCCTCGAAAGACAATGTCGAAAATATCACAGCAATGTCAAATGGGTCCCTGAGAAATATGCTAGCCCTTTTGTTCGGATGTGTAGTTTCTATAGCGGTGTCTAGGATATCGCTCAAGACACTTACACTGGAATCTCCTTCTTTGTGCGAGATGACATAGGTTGTCAAATTTAAGGCAGCATTGTAGCGCATATATACTGATAGAGGCGCGCCTTGAACTTGCAAATCCCAGCGCGGATGCTGGCAGAAGAAATCTGATAGTCATTAGGAAGTCTCTCGGTCTCCTCAAGTGCGGCTGGGGTACTGTCAAGACATACCACAAGCCAGGAAATCGCCATTATCATCCGATTCCCATCGTGTCTGCGGTGCCCAGTAATCAGGTCTTCCCAGCAGATTCATGAGGTACAAAGGATTAATATGCAGGGACCGGAATAACTCCCGTGTGTCGGTTTGAGACATGGTAATGCGACTCCCGAAAGACGTATCCTTCGCCGGTATCAGAGGGACGAAACTTTTATAGGTCAGCATCTAGGAACGCAAGCTTGGTGTAGGACATACAATGCGAGGAGTCTCCTTGGCCTTAGGTCAGGTCGTCCTATTACAGGATCCGAAAGACTTGAAGAACTGGATGCTTTCTTTAGAAGTTCAGCTGAATGCAGATCGATGCCATCCAGATTTCAAGCAAGACCATCTTACCCTCAAAAGATGCGTGAGGCCCTGAGAGTCGAGCGACCGCCATGCTAGACACCATTATTTGATGGCCTACCACACTATACAACGGATAAGGGAAGCCAACCTGAAGCACCCCCATCCGTATCGAAACATCTAAACTTTGACTCCTCAGAGAAATTCTTTGGATTTGAGAAATGCGTCGCATGCTGTGCGGCAGAGAAAACATCCTGAAGCGACTCGAGACTCTCAAGAGGGTAATGACTGCGGTTTAAAGAGAAACTGAAGTCTAGGTCGTTCACATTCAAATCATCGGCTTTAGCATGGCGATAGACATCCTTCATCTCGACAGAGTTCTGGCGCCGCAGCACTTTCGTATGACTGAAAGAAGCCTCAAGGCGCGAGAACTGAGGGGTATCGTGCTCAGTCATTTTGCAAGGTCAGAGTCGATAAGACCCTTAAAACTGAGATAGGAAGCGCAAACGGTCGTCTCATCAAAGTCGGCCGGACTGGAGTTATATTTCACAGGGACTTTCAGCCTCAGGGTTCGTAACATATTGGCAATGTGACGGTGATACGGGCCATCCTGCCTAGCCTCGCCCTCCAAGCGTTGAGCGTCAGTCCAAACAGCCGGTTGGCTAGACTGTTAAGATATTCTGGTCATGTTGACACTAGGGTCGGGTTATATGTTGCCCTGCATATCTGGCTGAAGAAGATAATTTGAAGCGGCCAACCACCGCTCCTAGAAACCGAGAATTGCAATTTAATTCTGCATCGAAGGATCAATACCCTGTCGTCTTCTCTACGGAGATACGAGAGCCGAGCGATTTCTGAACACGCAGCCAACCCAGTTCCTTAGGCTTACCTGCCCCTCAAGCTGTACCTGGGGCCGTGGATTTATCACTGCATGCGTGACCCCTGGTGTTTAAATAGACCGCAAGGATGTCCAATTAACCTTAAGGTTGGTTGATCTGAAACACTGGCAGCCATCAGAAATTCAGGATGAGCAGATGACTCTCTTCAAGACAAATCAACTCTCACAGCGCTCGGTGAATCTTTGTTGGAGGCAGTTCCAGAAGGCATTTGGAAAAACCGTAGGGAAAGACTGGGTTTGATTGAAGCAAAACTTCGAAAACAAGAATAATCCATGTTATTTATTCTTGCCCCAACTCATATACATCGATCCTTCCTGATGGCCTTTTTCGCTCAAAGGTATGTTCAAATCGTATAAGCTCGAGCTGATCACGAAGGTTGGGAAGTGCAAGACAGGGAATCGGCAGTACGTATACCTAATCCCAAAAGGGAAACGCCGAGAGTTCCTCCGTCCAGCCACTGCTAACAGCGCAATACGAGACCCCTCCACCAATCCAATCCGGATATCAACCTCTCCCGACATCAAAACTAAACAAATAGAGAATGACATCTGAGATCAGCTATGCCGCCATCCTATCCGGATTCGACGACCTAGCCGCCAAAGGCGTCATCAAATACGCCCCAAGAAAAACATACCACTACCAGCTTGGCGACAACAACGAATTCACGGTAGGTAAGATGAAACCCTCTCCAGCAAGCCAAAACAGGGTACTCACGAGATGCAGATCGAGTTTCATATCAGCACATCTCTCTCCAAAAAACCCCAGGATGGAGATCCCATAAGCGGCCATGAAGATGAAGACTCGGATAGCTCCAAGCCAAAACAGAAGCCAGAGTGTTTCGGACCAGGCAGTGACATCGCCAATGACGGTCCAGGGCTGCTTATCACGACTGTCAATAACACCCACCTACTTGTGGTTAACAAGTTTTGCATGTTCCGGCCGCAGCTTCTGCTCTTAACGAGCGACTCGCACAGGCGGCAGCGAGAGCCGCTTACCGTGGATGATTTTGCGGCTGCTTGTACGGTCTTGGACTCGTTGAATGTGGATGCTCCGCAGTTTGTTATATACAATTGTGGACCGACGGCTGGGGCGAGTCGGCAGCATAAGCATCTGCAGGTGCTGCCTCGTCCGCGGTACTTGTTTCCCGATAATGAGATTGGAAGCAAAGCTGTGCCGTATAGGTATTTCTTACGGTATCTGCACGATGTTGACCTGAATATCGCTGAAGGTCAAGCGAAGCTATGTGAAATCTATAAAAGCTTGCTAGCTGAGGCCGAGAAATCTCTAGGAGAAAATGTCCAAGATAATGGGACGTACATTCCTCATAATGTCGCGTTGGTCAAAGAGTGGATCGTTGTTATTCCTAGGCGGAATATCGAGGTCGAAGGCATTACTGCCAACACGGCCGGAATGCTAGGCTCGGTATGGTTGGCGAAAGACGAAGAAATGGACCGTTGGAAGCAGGTCGGACCGAAGAAAGTCCTTGCTGGACTTGGTGTGCCGGCTTAACCCTCGAACTCATACCACACATACCCATATATACTTTATGCGTATAGTCCTAAATAGATGAGAAATCAAGACCTCACATCCTCCCACAAAGCACAACATCCTCCCCAAAAGGCTCCCACTTCACATCCTTCAACCTCGACGCCGGAACGGGCGCACCGCCCATATCAAACCTCCTCCTCGGCGAAACAACCACACCCCCCTGCCCCAACCACGTAGGTGCAATCGTAACAATAACCGAATTAACCAGATCCTGAGTACCAGGCTCAAGAAGCGAATTAATCACCGAACCCCCACCCTCAATCATAACACTCTCAAGCCCCTCCTGTTCCTTCAGCCACCTCAACAGCACCCCCCAATCAAACCCACCCCCAGCCTCCACAAGACCAAGGGCGATATACTTCCCCCCAGCCCTTTCCAGAACGGCCCGTCTCTCCTCAGAAACCACAACGTCAGAGCCCGAACCCGTAACAACAAACGGCGCCCGCCCCCTCCCCTCCCTCGCAAGCCTTATTATCTTCGAGTCCTCAGTAACCTCCCACCTCGCCCTCGGATCTAGAACAATCGGCCTCGGCTGCCCACTTAACCCCTCCCCGCCATACCCACCAGCCCCCTCAATGCGACAATTCAACCCGGGGTCATCAGCGATCGCCGTCCCAACGCCGATGAGGATTGCGTCGTGCTGCGAGCGGAGATAGTGTGTCATTGCCTTTGACTGCGGGCCTGAAAGGACTGTGCGGGTTCCGGGGGAGAAGGCAATCGAGGAGTCGAGCGACGTTGCGAATGTGAGGGTTGTGAAGGGGAAGTCGTCGGCTGAGGGGTTTTGGGGTTTTGTGGGGAGGTAGGGGGTTAGGAAGGCGGCTTGCGTGGAGGGAAATATTAAGGGGTCCATTTTCATGCTGTTGTTGACGTTGTAAGTGTTGTGGTAGTTAGTTAGGGGAGTGTTGGAGAGTTAAAGTGACGTTTGTTGGAAATGTAGTTCCTGAATCCTGAGGCAGAAATAGCTGTAGCTTTGACTGGATTGGGATTAGCGGCGTTGTATACTTCAGATCACAGTGGGAGGTGAAACACACAATCAATCTGAATCAACTTCTTATGGGCGGAGAAGAATCAAAGAAGAAAACAGTACGTCAGTCCAAGCATTACGTGATATCAGGGTAGCCAAAGTGGCTGTCTCTTCAGAAACCCCCGCCAGATGAATCTCTAGTCTAGATATACATGAACAAAAATTCCAACATAAATCCTCCCAGAAATGTCACACTTGCACAAAAAACACAGAGCAAACCCCCTTCAATCAAAGTTCAACGGCCCCCTATTCATCAACTCAATAATAGCCGGCCCAGTCTCATTAACCCCCCCAACAGGCCCCCCAGTCGTCCATCCAGAAAACCGTGCATACGTCGGATTCCCCTGGTCGACGAAGAGCGTGTTCTCAACATCAAAGTAGAACTGTCCCGCGGCAGGGTCATCAATTTCAACCACCCAGCCCTCTATGCGCTTTACCATCTCTTCAGGAATAGAAACACCAGGGCCCCGCGGAGAGACTTTGACGTTCGAGGACCCCTCGACAATAACCGTTCCGTTTACCGATAAATAAGCGCTTGAGCTGACCTCCATGGAGTGGTCCATGAAGTAGAAGAAGACGAGCGAGTAGGATCCCACACTGGAGTGACCCCAGTACCACTGCGTGAGTTCTGTTTGATAGTTGGCCGCGCCCCAATTCTACTCATAATTAGTAACTTCAGACCAGCAATCTCAAAAGAAATAAAACATACCTGATCATGATACCCAAACCCAGTAAACCCAAGCGACTCCCCATCAACCACCAAATTCACACTTGCATAAGAATCCGGCAGCGGATTCGCCCAGAACAAATCTGGCGCAAACCCAAACGACGCCCCAGGGACATTCCCGCCAGAAGCAACATGCGCCGACGCCCTCGACCGCATCGTAATCTCTCCCGAAATGTCCAGATCCGGGAAATCCAAGGTAAGATGATACGAGCTTAAATCCGAGGCCCCGAACCAGGTGAATTCCCCGCCCTGTACATACCCCCTAGACCCATCGCCGACGGTGCTAAGCTCTAATGCGCCAACATGGGCTATATGCGCGGCGACCGTGCCGTTTGGGAAGGCTATGCTCAGCAGGACGGCGTTGGCATCGGGGTACAGGGCTGGGTAGAACTGGGCGACTACGGCTGCGCTGCCGTCTGTGGAGATTGCGTCGAAGTACCACCATTCGTAGGCGGAGCCGTTGTGCGCCGTTATGTGCGAGCCGTCAAAGGCATTGAGGCCGACGGTTGTGTCTGGGATTGAGGGGGAGGAGATTCGCTCTGCGGGGATGATGAGGGTCTGGGAGGCAGGGCGAGCGGATGCTCCGGAGAGGAAGAGGAGCCCGGGGAGAAGGTAGTGGTGAGGATGCATTATGGGAAGTAGGATGGACGCGAAGGCGTCTTTGAGGTGGACTGGAATCGGCCTTTTTATACATTCGCATATCCAGGGGCTGGGTATGGATCCATATCCCGTATCCATCGCGGTGGGCTCTTTACCGTAAGAAGACCTCGAGTCACCGCACATGCGGCTCCATCTCTTGCATAATCCCTGCTGGAGATCGGAAATATACTCTTATGCTGCAGCCCTGTTACAGTCCTTCCAAGGCTTCTTTAAGAAGAAAAAACACCCAGAATCCCAGCAGCCATGTTGAACACTGCATGATGCAGAAGCCACTGCAGAGGATCTACATCTTGCCCAGTCCCGATCAGGACATGGCCTTCAAATGTAGTCCAAGCCTCATGAGTCATGACCTGATACTACTTATTTATCCTTCGACTCAGGATGGTTCTCGGAGAGGGGATACTCCGTGGTAAGGTTCGACGATCTCATCGGACTTCGGACTAACTCTAGATGGGCCCCGTACGTGTGTATACAATATTGCTTTTGACGTCCATTCGATTTGGTAACCGCGGCACGTCGATCATGGAGCCCGGAGTTGCTCCTAGAGAATTTCCGGTGGTAATACCAGTGAATCCAGCCCCCCCACCTGCAACGACATTCCTTCTGTGTTTTCCCAATCTGGTGGGCGAGGGTGCAAAGCTGAACCGATCTAATCGTCCCAACAATCATCAGCATCTGGATCTCAAATCTATTGCTTACTTGCTTAGAGAATGGTATCCTCTCCAAGCTCCACTGAGCGCGAGTACATCGCCAAAAGCGCATTACCGCTCTTTTTCGACGTAAATGTCGGGCTGGTTGTGGATGATGTCCTCGACACGTCAATCCTGCAGCAGAAGTTCACCCAGCTTATTCGGAGTTCAGTAGAACTCGGGGGTCTGATGAAGAACAAAGTATGTGACTGGAATCGATACAGTTGGAGGTAAATATCAGACTGATCGAGATCTAGACAGACTCTCGCCAGTTCTCACCGGGATCAACAATTGATTTCGAGTCCCGGGATCTGGAGGCCGATTTGAAGGCTTTCCTACCGTTTTCGTGGGCTGGGAGGGATAAGCCGACGGTTCTTCATGATCAGTTCCCAGATACTGATAACAAGTTCCTGTTCAATGCATCAACATCTTCAGGCCCGAAGCCGGTCAGCAGGCTTCGTGTAACTATCCTCAATGATGCATCTCTCCTCTGCTTCAGCTTCAGTCACGGTCTGGTTGACGGACAGAGTGCGTACACTATCATTCGATACTTCTGCGACCTGTTATCCAATAAACCAATTCCGAGGTTCATTCTCCCCCCAGATACAGTAGGGAGTCTAATGTCAAACCTTATCCAACTGCCCAAAACAGATGGATCCGAGCCAACCCTTCAGAGTCCACAGACACACGGCGTCTTTGTGTCGACAAGGCTGGGAAAGGTTAGAGCGTTTGCGAAGATTATCTTGGAGATCGCTCGTCAATTTTTCGGCTTCTCAGAAAGCTTGACGCCCAGGCTGGTTCATATACCTCGTACCTGGGTTGATGAAGTGCGAGCACGTGCGCAGAAGAAGCTGGAGAGCGACGAGGTCCAACTCACGCGAAACGATATCATCGCAGCCTTGTATCTGAAGACGCTCTATCGAGCCAATGGAGGCGGGAGCGGCCCTGTAGATTTCACCGGTCCAATCGACTATCGTGGGCTCCTCGAGCGTTCGAAGGAAAACACGTATTACCCCCATAATAGCATTGTTTTCCTTCACTGTCCTCTATCCGAGCACGAGGTGCAGACCGAGTCAATCGCCGAGATCGCTAAGCGGATTCGTCTGGCGACCACACTTTTCAAGCACCCCGCTGTAGTCAAACGTGGAGTGCAGTTTAGCGAGGAAAAAGTCATGGCTCCCTCTCTCCCTCAACTTCGCGGGGGAGCAAAATGGAGCTTCCCACTTGTCTCGCCGTGGACGACGTTCGATTATACTGGTCTTGACTTCTCTGGTGCTCGCCCTCAGGGGGGCAGTCCATCTGTCGTCTTTGTCCATCCATATGTTAGTCTTCATACTGGCGGGCCGTTGCTCAGTCCGATGTTGATTACTTTGAAGGATGGCGCTGGGGGGTACTGGCTGCGGGGGACGAATACAACGACCGGCTGGGAGGAGTTCGATCGTTGCGCGAGTATAGAATCATTGTTTTCTTGAGCGTCCAGTATTAGCACAAGCACAGGTATAGTAGTCTATTTATGCCAACAAAGAATATTTTCCGCGGTTGCACATGAGTGAAGTGAAGATTTCGAGATCCCCGCGCGAAGATCCCGAGGTCTACTCGGCCCATGGGCCCACGCTCATACCTCCTACATTATGTCTTTAGGTAACTCATGAGGCCCTCTCCCTCCTGGCAAGTACACATCTTAATGTCCAACCCCCCAGAAACGCCTATCCTCGTCGGTATCGGCGACATCAACGACCGCGCCTCCAAAGGCCGCGACAATGCCGCCGAACCACTTACTCTAATGCTCAGAGCCATCGGCGCCGCAATCCAAGACACAACACTCGGCCCTGAAGCCGCTCAAAAACTACAAGCGGCAATTGAAAGTGTCTCTGTCGTCGCGAACTGGACATGGCCGTATCCGAATGCGCCGGAGTTGCTCGTGCGACGACTAGGTTTACCGGGAGCTGTTCATACACACGAGAGTCACCATGGCGGTGATTCTCCCGGGCAGTTATTCGATGAAGCTGCCCGGCGCATCGCATATCGTAAAAGCAAGGTTGCTGTTGTGACTGGTGCTGAGGCGCTGGCTTCTTGTTTGTTTGATCTATGAACTCATACTTCTAAGCGAGTAACACTAACGATAATAGTGGAATCCTTCAAGAAAGCGAAGTTTCCGCCCCCTCATTGGACGAAACTTGAGGATTATACTTCGATATGGGATAGAAAGCGCGCAGAAGGTAAGGCTTTACCTCGTTATTCAGAGCTTGACTTACAGACATACAGACGCGGGAACGCGCCATTTCCTCGGCGCCCCGATCCAAGTATATCCCCTCTACGAAGCTGCATTCCGAGCACACCTCCAGCAGAAGCCATCAGACAATCACAAAGAGTCAGCGGAGCTATACGCAGACTTTGCACAAGTTGCTTCGAAATCACCTCACTCATGGTCATATGGCCAAGAGCCCGAGACGGCCGAGTCAATCGCGACGGTGACGAAACGCAACCGCATGATCTGCTCGCCATATCCCCTTCTCATGAACGCTTTCAATACGGTCAATCTTGGCGCGGCTTGTATCCTTACAACGACGGCTTTTGCCCGGGAATTAGGAATCCCTGAGTCGAAATGGATATATCCGTTAGGAGGGGCGGGGACGAGTGATAGCAGCTGTATACCTCTCCATATCCATACTCTGATATGGAATCAAGAAAATGCCATGCTGACTAGATACAGTCTGGGAACGCCCATACTTCCACCGCAGTCGCAGTCTATCGGACTCGCTAGATGCAGCACTCAAGGCGTCGAATATACGCACAGAAGATATTGATCTCTTTGACTTTTACTCGTGAGTTCTATCCTCACTTCATCTATCTCATCAACTAACGACAATGGATGAGCCAGATGCTTCCCCATCGTTCCAAAACTAGCAGCCCACCACCTCGGTCTCCCCCTGCATAATGCAAAACCCATAACCGTTCTCGGGGGGCTAACATCCTTCGGTGGAGCAGGGAATAACTACTCTATGCATGTTCGTCTTCCATTTCCCACGTTCAAGACCTAAGGATTAATGGGCGGCAGGCAATAACTGAAATAACCCGCCAACTACGCAACCGCAAACTACCATCTACATCCTCGCAACCTCAGACAGAAGCAGGAAAAAGAACAACCGGCCTCGTTCTCGCAAACGGCGGCGTTCTATCCTATCACCATACCGTCCTCCTCTCAACCCAACCACGGCCGGACTCTACATACCCGATGTGGAACCCACTTCCGTCACGGCTTGACGAGGTACATCCTGTTATTGTTGAACATGCGGAGGGGGGCTGTGTCATTGAGGTATCTTTTACCCTAGTCCTACACTGTGCTTCTACAAGCTGTTCCTCCGTTTTGAGAAAAATGAGTGCTAATTAAGTTGTTCGCAGACATATACAGTCCAATTCGGTCGAGACGGATCACCAGTTCTTGGGTTTGTTATTGGTCGCCTGCAGTCTCAGTCCGGTCCTCGAGCTGAAAACCAGGATGGCGGCCGATTCATCGCCAATGCCGAAGACCCATATACGCTCCAGCAACTCTGTAGTAACAACGAGCAGATTGGAAAACAGGGATTCGTTACATCCGATCGTGACAGTGGGCGGAACTTGTTTGTGTTCCAGCAGTCGAAGATATAGAGCCCTGGAGCTTTTCTACGGAAAATATATCATATTACAACAAACGGAGTGTATATAGCTATAATCCATAAACTCTGAACATATACCGGGTACCTATTCCAGCAAGAAACGAGTCCGTCAAAACCAGTATATACACATATATATACACATAACAGTATAAACCGTCCACAACCCAACCCACCGCAAAACAATCAAAGCTTCGAATCAACCCACTCAGGAACCCTCTTCCCCTTAAAAGCCTCCAACCCCCTCCTCAAATTCTCCCCCTTCATAAGCCTGCTCCCATACAACTCCGCCGTCGCGCGACCAGCCTGCTCAACAGACCCAGTCTCCCACGCCTCCCGAAGCCCATGCCGACTAACAATAACCGCATCGGGACTAATATCGACAATGCGTTGCGCAAACTCGATCGCATCAGCTAGCACATCCCCCGCGGCTGCCGAAACATGGTTCACAAGCCGTAACTCTTTTGCTTCAGACGCGGAGATCCGCCGCCCCGTCAGGGCGAGTTCACTGGCAATTTGCATTCCAGCTGTACGCGCTATTCGCGCGAGACCGCCGGCGGCGGCGTAGAGGCCGCGTTGGGCTTCTGGGAGGGCGAATTGGGCGGTTGGGGAGGATATGACGATGTCGCTTTTCATTTACTTATTAGCTCTCTGTGCAGTCACACAACTAAACAGATGGAGCGCAAAAACAAAAGAGATGGGGGACAAACCAATTCAAACAAATCTCAAACCCTCCCCCAAGGGCAAGCCCATTGACAGCCGCAATAACCGGTTTTTTTCCGCGTCGCTGTGAGATCCCGCCGAAGCCATCCGGCATTGATTTCCTTCCTAGCGCTGTATTCTCATCACCTGTACCGGTATTCTTCTGACCATCGGCTGTATTCCGCATGTCAAGCTGTTCGAGGAGATCCGCGCCCGCTGAGAATGCTTTCCCGCCGCTTCCGGTGATTATCCCCACGCGGAGGGAAGGCTCCTCGTCGAACCAGTTCCAGATCGCGTGGCCGTCTTTGTGGCCCTGTGTTGGGATGGCGTTCATGCGGGATTCGCGGGCAATGGTGACGAGGAGGATGTGGGGTTTTGGGAAGGTGAGGGTGAATATTTTCGAGGGGGGTGGGGGGGTTTTGAATGGCATTTTGGTTCTTGATTACCGTATTTGCTTCGTAGGGTGGATGGAATGGTGTAATTGATGATAGAAGGATTGTTGTTGTGGTTTATCAAGGTCGGAGTTTAGAAGGTCATTGGAGAAGCCGAGGCTGTTGACTTCCCCGCAAATACTCCATGCCGAGGGCCTTGATTGTTGTAGTCTCGTTGCACAGGAATGTCAGGCTGGTAAGGATTTCCAGATAATTGGCTTTTCCTGGGTGATAGCCATTGAGGATGTATTTCTTATTAAAAGATCAAAAGTCTTCTTTGTGATCCTTACCTGGTTTCTTTATACTTGTTATGAAATGCACAGGGGAAGGAGGGCAGAAGGGCGCTGTATCAGCTACACACACGTGGCCTACTTTCTATAATATCTTTAGACGATTGATCGAACGATATTGTTGTAGGTACATAATTATCGTGCCGCTTCCTTCGGCTTTGATATCAATTCCGTTCCCACTTCCAGTGGTGCCTCTAGCGCTTCCAGCACCTGTAGCACTAGGACTGCCACGTTTGACTCTGAAGTTGCTGGCTAGGATCGTCTCTTTCGATACCACTAGCACTCCGGATTCCGTCTGGTTCAGTTATCTCGATTGTCTCGCTTGCCTCGCTTCTCTCGAGCGTCTCGTGCGTCTCAATCGGCATGTCGGGCGTCTCAAGCGGCGTCTCGAATATCTTGTCCATCTCGGCCGTCTCGTTCACGGTTGCCTCGGTCGTCTTAGTCGGCCTAGTTCCCTTGATTGTCTCGCTTGCCTTGCTCTTCTCGAGCGTCTCGGGCATCTCAAATCAGCTTAGACTCGACTGTCCCGTCCGTCCCGTCCGTCTCAGTCAGCCTAGTTCCCTTGATTGTCTCGCTTGCATCGCTTCTCTCGAGCGTCTCAGGCGTCTCAATCAGCTTAGACTCGACTGTCTCGTCCGTATCGTCCGTCTTGGCCGTCGTTTTCACGGTTGTCTCGGTCGTCTTAGTTACCCAAATCTCTCGACCGTCTCGCTCGCCCCGGGCGCCGTCTCGGTCGGATCAATCGTCTCTATCGTTTCATCAAATGCCCCGGGCACGCTTAGTCCCGCTAGGTCTTAGTATTCTCTCGGCTTGACGCATATCTCCCAGTCCGTGGGTCTTGCTCTTGTCGGGCCGGTGGCATCCGTCATTTTCGGCTTTAGGAACGTGGTGGTTCGATAGCCCGATCAGGGATAGGTAGGCAGGTTGTACGGGCCTGGCTACCCTCGTAGGATCGAGGATCAACACGCCGCGTACAGGCTCGTTCTGCTGAATTGGGTGAGACGATTAGGTCTCACACAATCCCCCAAGGTGCTAGGTCAAGGACGTAGCAGCCCGGGCTCATAACCTATGTTATAAAATGCACAGGGGAAGGAGGACAGAATGGCGCTGCATCAGCTACACACACGTAGCCTACTAATGAACGGATGCCTCGTAACGATAGGACTTCTATTATCTCTGTAGACGATTGATGGTTGTTGTAAATTCAGGGGTTGGGGTTCTGTTGGAACTGTGCCGCCAAGCCACTAGAATAGATTCGGCTAAACCCTAGGGCCTAAGCTGTCCAACGCATTGTAGGATTCCAAAGGAGTCGGTTACTTGAAAGTCTGATCAAGAACTAAGAGCCTGGAATGATGTTCCAAATATCTGTAAATTAGGTATGTACATACAAGTACAGCCGTAGCATCATAAGTTCTAAAGCAATCATAAATCATACAGCGAAAAGAAAAGAAAAACCATTAAATCATTTGGATCATCCCATCGCCAAACATCCAAGCGCCATAAATCATTTTCGTGTGGAATAGAGCAGCATCAAGCAGAGAACAGACCTAGTGTGACGCCTAGATCACGTTGCTCATGCTCATGTTCATGCTCATATCCATATTCGACGGGGCAATGCTGTGTACCGAGCGGCTGGCCTCGATAGACATGCGGTCGCCGCTGGTCATCTTTGTGAGGCGTCGATCCTTATCTGGCCGTGCGACGAGCACTTGGGCCGGACAGACGACGACCTCGTCTTCGCCTTCGCCTGCGTCATTTCCTTTCTTCACTACCAATGGGAATAAGACGACTCGGACAACCGCTTGTTGCGATTGAAGGTCGTCGTTGGAGGTTGTCTCGCCGCTGCGCTCGTTCATGAGCGAGGCATTGAAAATCACCTGGCGGGCGAGGTCGCCGTTGGTGTCGTATTCGGGCTGCAGGGGAGGCAGCATGATGAATTCTGCTAGTTGCGTGCGCATTTCGAGGGACAGGCTCACTGCCACGCGAAGAACCTTGCGCAGGGACTCGAGTAGTGATGATTCAACTTGGGGTGGAGGGGGGAGGAGGCGCGAGAGGGTCTCGAAGATTTCCAGGGCAACGGCTTCGGTATCGCTCTCCCGTTGCTTTGAGAATGCAGGTCGTTTTGATAGGAGTGTGAGGGTGGTGGCTCGCCAGCGGTGGATAGCATTGCGCGGGCCGACTTCGATAAGCTGCTTCTCGAGTGACTTGAGTTTTTGTCGCTGTTCGCGATCCATGCCGAACAGATACCTAGTGAAGACAAACTCCCAGATCATAGTCATGACAACGGACATGAACACGTCTCGTCGACGGACCCGGTCGCCGAGGTAGGCATCTGTATCAGACCCATCCAAGATGGAATTGTCGAATCGGTCGGCGATCTTCTCGTCTTGCAAGTCGATGAGCTTGCGGCAGCGACGGCTATCGGAATGCTTTGAAAAACGCAGAACCCACTGCTGCACATGGCCGCAGAGCTTCTGGCACGCAGCCCCAAAGTACTCCTCTCCTCTAAAGGTGATCACATTGTCGTTCATCGAGGCGGTTATCTGCTGCTGCAGGTCTTTGACTTTGTCGCGGGCACTTTCCAACTCTTCCCGCAGCCGACGCAGTTCATTGTTCTTTTGTCCCAAAGCCGTCTCGATCTCGTTCTTGATGCGATCGTGTAGGTCGCCTGACAGCCGGTCGTTCTGCGAGCGCAACTGCTCCAAGTCACGCGTCGAGGCCTGCTGCACTGTCTGGAGCTGTTGTGTGTGTGTGGCGATGAGGGCGGCATTTGTCGTTGTTAACCCGGTATTTTCTTCATTGAGTCGAGCGACCTCTTTCTGGAACCATTCCACCGATTGTTGTAGCTGATCGAGCTCCGCCTCCCGGTCGCGCAGGTCGGCGGCACGGGAATTGAGCGCGTGGTCGCTCTTCCGACGAGCGACACTGGTGTTGCGTAATTTACTTTCGGCTTCATCACGAGCGGCGGCTAGGTCACGATTTTCCGAGATTAAATACTCAAGACGATATTCGAGTTCTTGGAGGTGTTGCATACTCCGGCGGTGTCGAATGCTGGGCGGTCGGCTAGGCGACCGGGGGGAACTCGGGGTCTCGCCCCAGCCCTCCTGTTGTTATTAGCATCAAAACAATAACAATAGCATCAAACATGAGATATAGACGAAAGATTTAACTTACATAGAGCTCCGTCATGTTACGTACGGGCTTCTTGCCCTTGTCGATGACGGGGTCGTAGGAAGAGGAAGAGGCGATGCGCTCGACGTTCAGGTCGGTCGGCGATCGAGATGGAGATGGGGGCTGGGGCGTTACTGGTCGTGATTGGCTTATCGCCCGTTCCCCTGTCTCCGTTCCTGCAAGTGCTGCTGTTGTCGCTGCTGCTGCTGCTCGAAGATCTCCACTGGCGCTGTGCACAACTCTGCGGAGTGAGCGCCCTGAACCACTCGGTCGCAGCACTGGCTTGTCCTGGTCTGGTGTTTTTGTAATTTCCGACCGTAATCCTCGCTCGGGAGAGAGGCTCGGTGTCCGCTTCTGTACTTTCTCCCAGTCATCGTCCGATTCAGGCCCAGGCCATGCTTGACGCCCGAGTGCGTTTTCTGTGAACTTCCTAACTGGTGTTTCTGGTCGCGGAAGTATATGTTCAGGTTTGATCTCCAATCGGGGCGTCCCGTGTCGAACCGTGGATCGGTCGGGCTGTTCTGCGATGGGTTGGAGCTTGGGCGAGAGATCTCGTTCTGTACTTGTAGGCTCGTCCGAAGACCAAGGTAGTTGCGGATGGTCGTGTCGCCCGTGGATTGACTTTGTTCGACGAAGATCGCACGGAGCTGGCTCGGCGACCTGCTCTAATCGAGATTCTGTTTGAATGTTCTTTGCCGTAGACGGTTCTCTCGTAATTCCGAAAACATCATCCTGAGCCAGCGTTGGACTAGCAATGTAACCGCTATCCCTCAACCCCGACTCCATGGGCAACTCTCTGACGATGGGAGCCTCCAAGACCTGGATCGCGCTGTCGCGACTCATCTGCTCCATGGTCTCTTCCTCAGCCCCATCTTTTGCCGACTGTGTTGGGCTTGTTCGACGAAAGAACCCTCGTTCAAGGTCAGGGAATAGGTTAGCAATCTTGCTTTGCTTGGGTTCTGTCTTTTCAACGTCGTGCAGTGCTTGTAGCGCATCTGATGAAGTCGCAAACTCGCTTGCCGTCACGTCTCGATCAATAGTTGTAGTCATGGCTTGAGCTTTGCTCTCTTTGGCAGCCTCTTGCGGAGTCTCGCCTGGCCTCTCCATCAGGGCTTCAGGAACAGCAGACTCCTTGAATTCGGGGATCTCTGGTTCAAACGGAGGCGCATGAGCTTCAATGGACGATTGGGAGGACTGATCAGTGGCATCCATCTTACCTTTCGCCCAGTCTATTGGAGGCCAGTCTTCATCTTGATGACCTGCTTCAGGTTCTGCCTCTCTAGTCTCGCCTAGTTCGACGATCTCGTAAGGCTGCTCCTCAGCGAGATTTGATGGCTCTCCAACCTGCTCCTTTTCAGGCTCTGCTGCTTTGCCTCCCTTGCCCTTCTTTCTCTTGTCCTTCTTAGAAGCCTTTCTTGAAAGAGAAATTTCGTCCTGTGACTTGGTGGATAAGCTCTTGTCGAGAGCGGGAATTGAGGTCTCCGCCGACTTCACTATTTTCGTAGGTAGCTCGGTCTCTTCTTCGATCTCAGTAGGTCCGGGCGCGCTTTCTGGGACGGAAATATCTCCTTTCACTGCTTCAA
This sequence comes from Aspergillus kassunensis, assembly GCA_027569205.1. Lineage (NCBI taxonomy): Eukaryota > Fungi > Ascomycota > Eurotiomycetes > Eurotiales > Aspergillaceae > Aspergillus > Aspergillus kassunensis. Next base: position 2,265 of record JAPDEQ010000073.1, on the reverse strand, counting down.
CTGGCTGGGTCTCTTCCAGTGCAGCCCGTGGAATGGGGATATCCTCTTTTACTGGCTCCAATTCCTCCCGGTGCTCTGGCTCTTCTGGCGTCGGCTGCTCGTGTACCTCAGCGGGGCCCGCAGCTTGCTGCTTGAGCTTCCTCTTCTCCTTCTTTGAAAGTTTTCTTGACAAAGGGGCAGGCGCAATGTCAGGTTTTACGGGACTTTCAGCAGCTTCCAAGGGCCCTGGTTGCACCTCCATGGTTGGTTCCTCTGCAACAGCTAATTCCTCAACATCTTCCATCTTCCTTTCTTCGACGGGGGCTTCTTGTAGCACGTCCAATCCCCGATCTGTATCTGACGGGATGAGAGATGTCTCAACCGGTTCCTCTTCTCGGGTGTTCATCGCCTGTTGAATGGGTTCCTCTACCGATGGAGCCAGGTACACGTCTGAGACTGCTAAGCCTGCAGGTGTCTCTTGACCATCCACAGGCTCCTCTTGGGGTGCGGCCAGTTCTTGTTCTGTGGCTGGTGGCAGTTCAGCTCCTTCACCTGTATCCACAATCTTCTCAATCAGCTTGTCCTCCTGAGCCGGCTGATCCAAAGGAAGGACGAGTTCTTTTTCATTGTCTGCCGGAGTAATCGCTCTGTCAACAGCCTCAAGCTGCCGTTCTTGTTCCTCCTTTTCAGCAGTCTCTCGGGACATGGCAGGCTCAATCTCTGTCACCGCCGGCCCCGAAGTACTTTCATCCTTATCTTGTTTCGTCTCAACAACCTCCGCCACTTCCTTTGCCTCCTCAATAGGCTGATCTTGCACGACACCAGATTCAATAGCCTCCGATTCCGGTGCGACATCCTCAACCCCCGCTTCAGTAACAACAGAGATAGAGGGGTCCTCCACCAGCTCCTTCGCCTGTTTCTTAGCCTTCTTCTTTTTCTTCTTGGATTCCTTGCGGCTTAGTCCTGGTTCTTCCGGGGCAGCAAAGGGTTCAAGAGCCTTGTCTTTAGATGGGGCTTCAACAACAGATTCGGCTTCGGTGGTCTCCACTTGGGCTGTGGGTTGTTCGATCTCGGTTTTGGCATCCAAAGGAACTGGCTCTGGTCGAGTCTCTTCGCTTAGACGGGTATCTTCAACTTCAGCCACGGCCTTGGCTTCTTCCTCCTCCCGGGTGTTTTCCAAGGGTGGCACTTCTGGTATTTGCCGTGAAGCCTCCGCAACATCAGCTTGTTCCACCGGCTCGGGAATTGCAGGAGTCTTAACAGACGGTCCAGCTTCACTTGCCTCTGATTCCTGTGCTGGAGCCTTCTTTTTATTCTTTTTGCTTTTCTTCTTGCTTTTACCGGTCGAGATCTCTTCAGGCTTGTCGTCGACTGCGGTGATTGTCTCATCTTTGGGAGTTTCCGGGGTCACAGTTTCAATGGCAGCGAACTCGTCGGCTGGTAATGAGCTGGGCTCATGTTGTTGAATTGTTTGGGAGTCGGTAAAGGTTTCGAGGCTCGGCTCGGTCTCTGCATTGTTGTCTGCGGTAGCAGAGTTGGTTTCGACTGCTAGGGGTTCGTCAACCTCTGCTTGATGTTGTTCCTCGCGAAATACAGGGGCTTCTTGAACGGTTTCGGACATAGTAGGCTCCTTTGGCTGTTCTTCAATTGCAATCGAGTCTGTAGCTTCTTGTCTGTGCTCAGGGGTAAATTCCGAGGTCTCCTGAGGAATGATCTCCTCAGGAAGAGTTGTCGTTACATCGGCTACCTCTTGGATTATTGGCTCAGACTGCCCCTCAACAGGTGTTGGCTCTGCAGGCTTCTGGTCATCTGCAGGAGGAGTCTCCTGTGGAATTGTCTCTTCAATCGGTATAGCTTTATCTTGATCGACTTCGGAGACTGCAGGCTCAGATGGCTCCTGAACAGTAATTAAAGGCGCGGTTTGTTTCATCTCCTGAGGCTCCACATCAAGTTCTTCTTGTGTAGCAGCTGCAGCCTTCTCTGCGTCACGTTGTTTCTTCTTCTGTTTTTTGCTCAGCTTTCTGGACGGAAATGCTGGCTCGGAGGCTTCGACGTCGGCGTCCACATTGGCGAGTGGCTCGCTAGGTTGGGTCTCCTTGACGATTTCAGGTTCGGCTTCTGTCAAGGGGTCAACAGTCACTTCTTCTATCTTTGGCTGTTCGACTGGCTCCTCGACTGGCTCCTCGACTGGCTCCTCGACTGGCTCCTCGACTGGCTCCTCGACTGGCTCCTCGACTGGCTCCTCGACTGGCTCCTCGACTGGCTCCTCGACTGGCTCCTCGACTG